>BLSH010051061.1:49822-68862 GCA_018402905.1 Glandirana rugosa
GTTCCAGAGTCCACACTCGTCCACACAATTTAAATGTCAGTTAGGGTCAAAGGGAAGGGCGGGGCCTGGCGCCCCCCCATCCAAAAACTTCACCAGCCGCCACTGCTGCCTATTGACTGTAAATTTAACACACCTGCTCACACCTGAGACCTTGTGACACTAATGAGTCACATGACATTGGGGAGGGAAAATGACTAATTGGGCCCAATTTTGACATTTTCACTTAGGGTTGTACTCACTTTTGTTGCCAGTGGTTTAGACATTAATGGCTGTGTGTTGAGTTATTTTGAGGGGACAGTAAATTTACACTGTTATACAAGCTGTACCCTCACTACTTTACATTGTAGCAAAAAGTGTCATTTCTTCAGTGTTGTCACATGAAAAGATAGAATAGAACAAAAATGTGAAGGGTGTACTCACTTTTGTGAGATACTGTAGGTGCTAAGTGATAGGGTTTTTTGTTTAGGTGAGGTAAATTTAATCAGGCCTGACAGAGAGCAGGCCTGATTGTTTTAATTCTGGGTCAGGGAGTGGCTTAGGGAGTGACTGGTGACTGCAGGTAGTGACACCCCTTGGTAACCCCCTCCTTTCTGGTTCAGAAAGTTCTGTAAGAAAGGGTGGAGAAAAGGAGTTGAAGCTTCCTGAGGTGTGTGTTAAGAAGCTCTGACCAATCCCCAACCTGTATTGGCAGGGGGCAGGCCTCCTTAAATACCTGGGGTCAGCCCAGTCAGGGAGGAGAGTTTGAGTAGAAGAGCTGGATATGGAATAGTGTGGAGGCTACATATAGTTACATATATGTCAGGTTGAAAAAAGACACAAGTCCATCTAGTTCAACCAAAAAAAAAAAAAAAATTATATATAACCATACAATCATATATACAATCCACCCACAGTTGATCCAGAGGAGGGCAAAAAAACCCAGCAAAGCATGATCCAATTTTCTATAACGGGGGAAAAAAATTCCTTCCTGATTCCCCGAGAGGCAATCGGATTCACCCTGGATCAACTTTACCTAAAAATGTTAGTACCCAGTTATATTATTTACAGTAAGGAAAGAATCCAGGCCTTTTTTAAAGCCATCTACTGTGCTGGCCAAAACCACCTCTGGAGGGAGTCTATTCCACATTTTCACAGCTCTTACTGTGAAGAAACCTTTCCGTATTTGGAGATGAAATCTTGTTTTCCTCTAGACGTAAAGAGTGTCCCCTTGTCCTTTGTGATGACCTTAAAGTGAATAACTCAACACCAAGTTCACTATATGGACCACTTATATATTTGTACAGGTTGATCATATCCCCCCTTTAATCACCTCTTCTCAATAGAGAATAAATTCAGTTCCACTAATCTTTCCTCATAGCTGAGCTCCTCCATGCCTTTTATTAGTTTGGTCTCCCCCCCCTCCTCTCTCCTGCCAGCTGCTGTAGAAGATGTGTCATGATGGAGAGATGGGAACGGGTCGATAAATCTGTCATTTACTGGCTTTTTCCTTTTCTGAATGGACAGAGTCAGTGATTGGTACCAATTGGTTCATTCATAACTGAAGCATAGTAAACAGTTTTTACTATACTTCCATTTCTAAATGAATGGGAGGCTTGGTGCATAACTATTCCTGTCCATTCATTCTGTGTAGCTGAGGCTACACAGATGGAGATTGAGGGCTGAGGTTTGTTTAGACCCCTGATATCTCATCAAAACCCCCCAACAGAGCTCCTAAAAAATTGTAAAAAAAATAAAATTGTAAAAGAAATAAAATGAAATGGTAAATTGCATGCCATTATTAAGCTTATGATCTATCAAAACCCCCAAATCCTTCTCCACTATGGATGCCCCCAGTTGTACTCCCCCTAGTATGTACGATGCATGCATATTTTTAGCCCCCACATGCATAACTTTACATTTTTCAACATTAAACCTCATTTGCCACATAGTCGCCCAATTAAACAGTGCATTGAAGTCTGCTTGTAAATTGGAGACATTATTCCACTGCATAGCTTGGTGTCATCTGCAAACACTGAAATGGTACTTTTAATCCCAGACCCTATATCATTTATAACTATATTGAAAAGTAAGGGTCCTAACACTGAACCTTGGGGTACACCACTGATAACCTCAGACCATTCAGAGTAAGAATCATTAACCACTACTCTCTGAATTCGGTCTTTTAGCCAGTTTTCTATACATTTACAAATTGATCTTTCCAAGCCTGTAGACTTTACCTTACACATTAGCCGTGTGTGGGGAACTGTGGTAAACGCTTTTGCAAAGTCCAAGTATACCACGTCCACAGCCACCCCTCTGTCCAAGGTTTTACTTACCTCCTCATAAAAAGAAATCAGGTTTGTTTGACAACTTCTGTCTTTCATGAATCCATGCTGTCTGTTGCTTAAAATATTTTTTTCCAACGAGAGCTCATCTATGTGGTCTTTTATTAAACTCTCCAGTATCTTCCCAGCTATAGAAGTTAAACTAACATTTATATAATTACTTGGTAAAGACTTTGATCCCTTTTTAAATATGGGCACCACATTGGCCCTACACCAATCCAGTGGTACTATTCCAGTCATTAAGGAGTCCCTAAAAATGAGATACAATGGCTTTGAAATGGCAGAGCTCAATTCCTTTAGGATCCGTGGATGGATGCCATTTGGTCCAGGTGCTTTATCTACCTTTATTCTGTCTAAATACTTCTGGACCATTTCACTTTTGAGCCATTGTGGATCATTTGGGGCTGTGTCACTACCACCCCCATTATGGACATGAGCTCCGCCATACTCCTTTGTATACACAGAGGTGAAGAATGTATTTAATAAGTTTGCCTTCTCTTTGTCCCCAGTCACGCACTCTAGATTATTTTGTAAAGGGCCTACATGCTCAAACCTGACCTTTTTACTATTAATATATTTGAAAAAATTTTGGGGGTTTGTCCTACTATCTTTTGCAATCTGTCGTTCATTTTGAATTTTTGCATCCTTGATTTCCTTTTTACATATTCTGTTATATTCTTTGTAACATTAAAAAGATGATAGTGTTTCCTCATTTTTATATTTTTTAAATGCTCTTTTCTTATCATTTATAGCTTTTTTAACTTTGGCCATGAGCCACATGGGTTTTCTTTTTAGCCTTTTAAACTTATTGCCCATGGAAATATACTTTGCAGTGAGTTCTCATACAGTCTTTTTGAAAAATTCCCATTTCTGTTCTGTGTTCATCAATGCCAATATTCCCTCCCAGTCTAAGTCCTGGAGAGCAGTCCTCATCCTTGTAAAATGTTCTCTCTTAAAGTTAAGTGTTTTTATGTTTCCCGTATTTGTTTGTTGCTTGCAGCTTACATTAAATGAAATCATGTTATGGTCACTGTTACCCAGATGTTCTTTTATATGAATATTGGTAATAAGCTCTGCATGGTTTGGGATTACCAGGCCCAGCAAAGCATCATTCCTAGTTAGGGCCTCAGTAAACTGGGCCATAAAATTGTCCTGTAATAAGTTTATACATTTTTGCCCTTTAACTGTCCCAGCAGTTCCATTACTCCATTAACTACCGGGTAGTTAAAATCCCACATTATTATCACTGTCCCAGCCCTTGCAGCTCTTTCCATCTGTACAAGGAGCCGAGTCTCCATTTCCTCTTTAACATTGGGAGGTCTATAACAAACTCCAATGATAACCTTTGTAGTATGCACACCCATATGCAGATCTACCCATAATGCTTCAGACTCATCACACTCTCCATCAGCTAGGTCTTCATTCACACTTGCTTTGATATCACTTCTCACATAGAGACAGAAATCACCACTCTTCTGTTTTACCCTGTCTTTCCGAAAGAGATCATAGCCAGGAATATTAATAGCCCAGTCATGTGAAGAATAAAGCCAAGATTCAGCAATACCAATTAAATCATAGTTCTCCTCATGCACCAGAGCTTCCAACTCACCTATTTTGCTTGGCAGACTTCTGGCATTGGTGAACAAACACTTTAATTCACTGTCAGATTTTGCACATGTATGTTGCATATTTTTTATTTTAGTACAAACAGTACCATTTCCAATGGTTGATTGTAACATGGGAACCTTCATATCATCTTCCATAGCTCTCCCCCCATCTTTCCCCATTCCACCCACCAATAGGGGCTGACCCCTGTCTGACCAGTCTACTCCATTATAATCTAATGGGCTGTTGTGGGCCTTGAGGGAGCCCCTAGTCTGGGGGAGGGGGGGTGACCTCGGCCCAGGGCTTGAGGAGAGGAGAGTGAGAGGCACTAGATGGAGCAGGAAAGGATAGCGGGAGAGAGCACTATCGGAGAGATCTCCAAGATAGGAACTACAAGTGACAGGTGTCGGTGAGTGACACACGACCTGGGAGGTTGGAGGCCTGGCGGAGCGGATTGGGGTGAGAGACAGTCTGGGAAGGATGCAGGAGCCAGTTTGGGACTGTGGTGTCACTGTGGCAGTTGAGAGGGTCTTTGCAGCTGGAAGGTCTGGCAGGGCCTGGAAGAGGATGAGCTAGGAGCAGTAGTCCATCATACTAGCTAGCAGCTATGTACTAAGTGCTCCAGCTCAGGAGTGTATATTGAGTGTATATACTGCTAGTTGCAGGGACCTGTAGGAATACAGGTACGTACCACTGGATAGCTAGATATATCTAAATGCACCTCATTCCCCAAAAATTGAATATTGGAAGGAATAGACCATGAAGGTCTACATAGGTCATGAGAATGTTTGCGCCTGGTGCCTGGTCACTCCTTGCCCCAACACTTTCTCTGGGATTTGTTATCTCTCTATCTGAGCAATACTACACTTTATGTGGCTTTTATTCTTTGTTGATCTGAGATCATTGTACCCTTATTTTTTGTTGTTTTCTACTTTCTTATCACTATACGGGTGTGTGTGCATTTACTATAATAATATACAGCCAGGCGAAAGATATTTCTCACTTGTGTTGCTGATTGTGCTTGCAGTGATTTTATTCAACCAGGTGTGCCAGAGGAGCGGAGAATATTCTTGGAGCTGAGGCACAGGACCGGGAACCCAAAATTACTAATCGGCTTGTTTCGTGTACACGTGCAACAAAAATAAAAAAGCTTAAAAGGGTTGTAAAGGCGGAAGTTTTTTTATCTTAATGCATTCTATGCATTAAGATAAAAAGCTTTCTGTGTGCAGCAGCCCCATAATACTTACCTGAGGTCACTCTCTGTCCTGCTATGTCCACGCGTGTCTCATCCACCTGAAATACTACCTCCAGATTGGCTGCTGCTGCTGTCAATCAAAATCAGCTAACCAATCAGGGGAGAGAGGTGGTGGGGCCTGATGAAGGAGCTGCGCATGCTCCGAAACGCGTTACCGCCTGCCTCCCTGAACTGATGCCATCAGTGTAATATACCGTGCTGGATACATGAAACACTGGCAACCATTTTGTTCAAATGTCAGCCATGACAGTTTTAGCCTAAGAGACACACACCATCAGTATCTCACTCCTTTTCCCCCCTCCCTTCAGGAAAGGAATTCCTGGCTCATTTTACAAGGTGTCTGGGTTTGTTTGTCAGACCTGATCATAAACAAATAAACCAGATCCATTAAAAAGATAGAGCAGGATGCTCTGAAGTAATGAGTGTCATAAAAGAGGCACTCAGGCAGAAGTGACCTCTCAGCGACCCCTATACTTCATGCCAACGTAAGAAAAATACACAGGATTCATAACTCCAGACAGGAACGTGACATCTTAATAAAAGGTACATAGTTGAATGCCGAATTTTACACTATTACCATATTTTACCAAACACCCATGGGCCTGATCATATAGGGGACCACTGGTAGTTTTTCTTCCTCCTAAAGTGATGGAATGTTGGCAACTTGTCATGTTTGGGCTTATTTTAATGCAACTTTTATACTGAGCTAGAATTCCTCAGTTTCAGGACTGCACCGTGGTCATATTCCGAGATATGATATTGATACAGAAAATTGCATATCAAGGAGGGTTGTTATTCCACGGTTCAGTCACGGACATTAACTGCAAGTATCTTTCTTCCCTTCAATTCTGCCTTATCTCTTTGCTGCTGTATATTATGTAATTTATTGCTTTGTAACACCATTTTTGTGTAAATATTTTATCTGCACCAATTTTTACCTTTTCATTATTAAACCTTACTCTGAAAAGTATTAATCTTGTCCCTATAGCTCTTAATGCAAGCTATAACTAACCTGTTCTTGAAGAGTGCTACTGTTTAGGATAAATCATCTGAATGTCCCTGTCTGCGATGACAGTGAATGTACAGGGAATTATTGTAAAATTATAATTGGTATTGCTAAAATCTCGGGTCCTCTGGCCTGGTATCCAGAGGTTGTGGCAGTGAAAGGGTTAATTGCTTGAATTAGCCCGGTAACATTTGCTCTCAGGCTGTTGGCACCTAGATTGTGGTCCCGCAAGCTAGAAAATCTTTGTGCTGGAGGCAGCTGAGAGTGGCATTGTTACGTTAGTGACAAGCGCGGTGTGAGATCGGGTGGTCCTCTGTTACAAGTTAGTGAGGAGGGCAGGGATCTGATACCCGCGTTCATCACATATTGGTGGCAGCAGTGAGATAGTTTTGCCTTAGAACATTCAGTGCATTGTTAGGAATTAGCTCTGCACTGAAGGATTGTAACCTTTCTGGAAACAGTCCTTAGAGACAAGCTGGTGCATACTTTTTTTTTTAAGAGACATACAGCAACAGCTCCTTCCTATCTCTGCTTTCTGTTCTATCTTTTCCGATTATCAGAGTATAAGAAGATGAGCAAAGATGACCTGACTGCTGAGTGTACAAGAGGCCTTGACGTCAGTAACAAAACTTGTGGAGACATGATGCAGGTCCTACAGGAGTACGATCATTACTGTCATTTGAAAAAACTTGCCGTCAGTACCATTTGCCCCCAGCACGTTGGGCCCAGTACCTGACGCCAGGGCTATGAGGCAAGACTCTGGATGCGTCGGCGAAGACTACGAAGCCATAAAGGCTGAGATCATTCAAAAATATCAACTAACCCCGGTGTACCGCAAACGATTTAGGTCCCTGCAAAAGGGTCCTGGGGACTCCTATATGGATGTGGTATGCTGTTTACGTACCACCTTCCAACAGTGGACTAGAGGCTTGAAAGCAAATTCTTTGGAGTCCCTGGAAGATCTCATGATTGAAGATCAGATTGAATCGGGCGGAAGCCCGGTTCTGTTAAAGCAGCAGCAGAACTGGCAGATACTTTTATCAACACTCGGGTATCAGACCATTGCAAGGCCCCACCGAATGACTGGAAAGGGGGAAAATCAAACGTGGCAATCCCTCCTCTGCCTGCAAACGAAGTTCCCAGGAACCAGCGCCTACCATCTCTGGTGTCACCCCAATTACAACCAATACCTGCAGATGCTACACCTGTGGGAGAGCCGGCCATCTTAAGTCACAGTGCCCTGAGCAGAGAAAGATGACATCACCTGGCCAGCAACTCTTCTTCAGTGCTGTTCGACCGCAAGAAAGCTTGGGTAGCCACCGCCAACTTGCAGCAAGTCACCGTGGGCAACTAGATTGTAACTGAGTTCCGGGACACCGGAGCTGAATTCACCTTGGTCCGACCAGAGGTGATAGAAAGAAGGGACATCATCCCTGGGAAGTTTTTTACCCTCACCGGAGCTGGGGGGACCCGCTCACGAGTACCCCAGGCCCGTGTTTTTATTGATTGGGGTGCTGGGAGTGGAATGAGAGAGGTGGGAGTCTCGGACAAGATCCCCACAGACATTCTGTTGGGTGCTGATTTAGGTACCCTTGTTTCTTACTTCACCTCTGCTAAGAGCACCCAGAATGCTCCTACGGAACTCTCTTAACCTACCAAGGTACTGTTTACAGATGTTAGGGTAATACCTGGGAGACCTATGGAGGGACAGAGGGAGGGGGAGGGTGGAGTTGAGGTACAGGGTTCTCCTTTGGCTAAGGAAGGAGAGGAAGTCTCCCTGCATGTGCCAATATCAAATGCATGTGTAGTTGATGTTAAGAATGTACTTACTGAATGTAATAGTGTTTTGACTTTGTTGAAAGTCACCCACAATGCTGAAAGGGGGCAGGAGACACCGGCCCTTCCTGCAGAGCAGAGGAGTGGCCCAAATGGTACATTTCTGTGCTTTGATCCAGAGGACTGTGCCTCCCAGCCAAGGTTTTTGTGTGTCACTGGAGGGCTGGCTGGTCCTTGTGGTTCTACGGCAAAACTAGCACTGCTGACACACACAAGCCTTGCAGGGTTCGGCAGGCTAGCTGTGAGCTTCCCTGCTGAGAAAGGTAAACAAAAGCCTGACAAGGTTGATGAGCAGATGGGTTTGACAGGTCTGTTGGCAGGAGCCCTGGAGACTGGAAAGGTTAAACCACTGCTTATTGGGTCCAGTCAACCTAAGAGGCATGGGTTGAAGGTGTCACCTAATCTGGTCTATGACGATACATGTGGAATCCGAATGGCCAGGGACAGTACACCTGAAGGGGAAGAGATAGGTGCCCTGTTAGATGGGATAGCTGACACTCAGGGAGTGGGCTTAGGCTGTCAGCTACCAGTGCTCTTCTCCCTCCCTGTACCTGTGATGCTGGCAGTGCTTACCGCATGCCATGTCAGGGTCATGGGAAACCCTGGGAGGGCACACCATGGCGTCCACGGGGTGGGCAGCAGGGTGTATCCTCCCCTCACCCCTGCAGCCCACCTTTTCTCACAAGAAGTGCAGACAGGCGGGGCAATGGCGACTGAGGGAATATTGCAGTTAGGGGTCATTCAAGGAGCTCTTACAGCCTGGACACCCCCAGTCGTCTTGGTTCCTAAAAGGAGTCAGACAACCAGGCTTCTAGGAGTCCTTAAAATGCTGAATCCCCGCCCAGCGGTTGTGGTCTCCCCCATGCCCAGCAACCATGAAGTGCCAGAGCAGATGGCAGATGTGTGCTGTCTCACCATCGTTGACCTGAGCAGGGGGCGTGGACCAACCCCTCTAACACAGAAGGCTCAGGATGAGTCAGCCTTCATTACCTCATGTGGCTTGCCTGCCTTTGCCACAATGTTACCTGGAGTTGAGAACGCACAAGTCATCTCTCCGGAGGCCCAGACTGACCTACGGGGTGGGATGGAACCTTGGGAAGTGACCTGCTTGAGGGGCCTTGAAGGGATTGGCCAGGGCCGGATTAAGATCATCATGGGCCTGGTGCTGAGGATTTTGGTGGGCCTTTTTATGGAAATAAATAAAATAAAAATGCAAACAATTTTTTGCTAAAACCAAATAAATATACTCTCACCACTAATATTGTGCAGCCTCTCAGCAGCAGCAACACCCCCAATACCACCTGCTATGCGGTCTCTCACCAGCAGCAACATAGCGTGACCGCATTTCCAAACTGCCATTCAGGGACAACCCCCCCCTCCCAAAAAAAGATGGGGGAGGAATGTAGTCTCGGGGGTTGATGGGGAATTCAGCGGCGGGGGTGATTTGTCGGGCAAATGGCTGGTGTTAGCACTTAAATCATCCCTACACCATGCTTTATCTGGTGTCAGGATGACCAAATTCTACCTGATGCAGTGTGTCACTTTCCACCCATAGCCTGCCACCAGATGCAGTGTGTCACCTGCCACCCATAGCCTGCCACCAGATGCAGTGTGTCACTTGCCACCCATAGCCTGCCACCAGATGCAGTGTGTCACTTGCCACCAATAGCCTGCCACCAGATGTAGTGTGTCACTTCCGACCCATAGCCTGCCACCAGATGCAGTGTCACTTTCCACCCATAGCCTGCCACCAGATGCAGTATGTCACTTGCCAGCCATGGCCTGCCACCAGATGCAGTGTCACTTGTCACACATGGCCTGCCACCAGATGCAGCATATCACTTTGAACAGTTGTCTATTGCCAGATGCAGCATGTCACTTGCCACCATCGCCTGCCGCCAGATGCAACGTGTCACTTTGTACAGTCGCCTGCTGCCAGATGCAGTGTGTCACTTGCCACCATTGCCTACCGCCAGATGCAGCGTGTCACTTTCCAGTCGCCTGCTGCCAGATGCAGCGTGTCATTTTGTACAGTCGCCTGCCGCCAGATGCAGTGTGTCACTTGCCACCGTTGCCTACCGCCAGATGCAGCGTGTCACTTGCCACCATCGCCTGCTGCCAGATGAAGCATGTCACTTTGTACAGTCACCTGCTACCAGATGCAGTGTGTCACTTGCCACCATTGCCTACCGCCAGATGCAGTGTGTCACTTTCCAATCGCCTGCCGCCCGATGCAGCGTGTCATTTTGTACAGTCGCCTGCCGCCAGATGCAGTGTGTCACTTGCCACCGTTGCCTACCGCCAGATGCAGCGTGTAACTTGCCACCCATAGCCTGCAGCCAGTTGCAGTGCGTCACTTGCCACCCATAGCCTGCTGCCAAATCCACCCACAGCCTGCTACCAGATAAAATGTGCCACTTTACACCTGCAGCCTGCCAGCAGATACAGTGTGCCACTTGCCATCCGCAGCCTGCCACCAGATACAATGTCATTTGCCACCCACAGCCTGCCTCCAGATACTGGATTCCCAAAGAGCTGATCTCCCTGGGTAGCAGATCTCTTGGGGTCTAGTCCAGATCCCGTCAAGGTTAACTCCCCCTGGGTAATGGATCCCTTCAATGCTGACTCTTCCGGGTCCCAGCCAGATATTTTCGAGGCTGAATGCCACAGGCTGAGGTCCTAAATCTCTGCAACTCCCCAGCAATCAGCGGTATTGTGAGTGGGCTCACTGAACAGCCAGTGTGTGTGAGACTCAGCGGCTCCCCTGCAGTCAGAGACATTACAAACGGGCTTACTGGAAAGTCGTGTGTGAACACTGCTCCCTGTGAAATCCCAGCCAATGTCAGCAGTGCAAACATCGGTGGCGAAAGCGGCACTCTTCTGAATTTGACACCTGGGGCCAGTGGAGCCCCTCTCAATTTGGAGCCGGCCGGTTTCGTCCCTGGTGAGTGTTGTTACTGGTTGCTAGACGCCTAGCGGCTCTAGCAACCAGTAGCTAGGAGTCTCAGGTGGGGGTGGAGGTAGAGCCAGCACCACTGCTAAGTTTGCTGACTCTGTCAGTTTCATTCCAGGTCATGGTATTGTCCCAGAATGAAGGTGCCTAGGACTCAGGACAGACCTGTAAAATTGTGGGACTGTCCCAGGCAATCTGGAACACTTGGTCACCTTGCAGCAACACCAGTAACAACAGCCAAGTGATCTCTTACCAGTGACAGCTGCCACGCGATCTCTCACCAGTGACAGCTGCCACACGGACTCTCACCAGCGACAGCTGCCATCTGGGCTCTCAAAAACAGCAGGCGGTATCTTGTGCACACTATCTACTTGTTGCAGTGACAGCTCAGTGTTTCCAGGCAGCATTGGAGACCCCAGTCCTCTCTCTGGACTTCTTGCAGTCTCTGAGCTCCTTGCACACAAACTCCTGCCTCACAGGAAAGAAGAGAAAGCACCCAAAGGTTAGGAACTGGGAAGGTTGAGGCTAGCATGGCCTGGCCTACATACTGGTTGTGTCATTCCTGAGTACAGCTGGCTACAATAGGATGCGGGAGTGCCACTATAGGGGCCCAGCTGACCTGTGACTGACTGGCCAACCTGAGCACCAATGGACATGGTATCTTTAATGCCAGTGTGTAAGGAGGGCCGTGCCATCCTGACAAAAGTACTGGCCGGTGCAAATGGGACACAGGGCCTGGAAATCAACGGTCTGGTCCTGGCGCACACCGGTGCTAATAACTTTGGGTGAGGTGCAGCACTGGGCCAGAGGGATCAGACAGAAGAGGAATATCTCCTCCTCTACCTAGGCAGGAAGGCACCTCCTCAGTTAACATATGCCACTTCTGAACAGCAGTGTCTTGTGGTCAAGTGGGCACCCTGGAAGCTTCCACATGATCCAGGTGGTTACAGGCGCCGGGTACTCGCCCATCAAAACCTACCTTGTTGGCCCAACAGTGTTGCTAGGTAGAACAACCCACTCCTTAAAGGGAGCCTGGTTCTCCAGCAAGTCAAATGGGCCAGTCCCCACAAAGGTAAACGCCTTAGCCAGGCACACTTGCAGTGCAACATGCCAAGTCAGTCATGGGGGGTTGCGTCAGGAGGGAAATTGCAGTTCCCTCCCATGCAACCACCTGAGGGGGAGGTGTAATGATATCACCTGCTGGATACATGAAACGCTGGCAACCATTTTTTTCAAACGTCAGCCATGACAGTTTTAGCCTAAGAGACACACATTGCCAGTATCTAACTCCTTTTCCCCCCTTCCCTTCAGGAAAGGAATTCCTGGCTCATTTTACAAGGCCCCAAGGTGTCTGGGTAAGTTTGCCAGGCCTGATCATAAACAAATAAACCAGATCCATTAAGAAGATAGAGCAGGATGCTCTGAAATAATGAGTGTCATAAAAGAGGCACTCAGGCAGAAGTGACCTCTCAGCGACCCCTATACCTCATGCCAACATAAGAAAAATACACAGGATTTATAACTCCAGACAGGAACGTGACATCTTAATAAAAAGTACAGTTGAATGCGGAATTCTACACTGAACCAATTGAGTCCAAACACCCATGGGCCCGATCATATGGGGGACCACTGGTAGCTTTTCTTCCTCCTACAGTGATGGAATGTTGGCAACCTGTCATGTTTGGACTTATTTAACGCAACTTTTATACTGAGCTAGAATTTCTTAGTTTTCGGGACTGCACCGTGGTCATATTCCAAGATATGATATTGATACAGAAAATTGCATATCATGGAGGGTTGTTATTCCACGGTCCGCCCCTGACAGCCCACGGGCCCTCCTTACCCATGTGAGTGGTCAGGGGCATGTGACCCCACCCTTTGCTTCCAGCAGCTACAAAAATCAGACACTCACCTGTCCCAGTCTCCAGGGATGTGGTCGCCTGGCGCTTCTCTCTTCTCCCCCTCCTCCGGCATCACAAGTGTGAATAAAAAAAGAGTCACTGAACGGCCGCACTCCGATAATCACCTTTATTGTGAATAAAAATCCATGGAGTCACAAAATGTGGTACAACAGATCCAAGCTCAGGACATAACTGCTAACGCGTTTCACGTCACAAGGGATGTCCCTTGTGACGTGAAATCACGATAAAGGTGATTATTGGAATGCGGCCGTTCAGTGACTCTGTTTCTTCTGTGCTCATGCAGAGCCTGTACCTGATATGGACTAGCAGACAGGTATGGTAGGTTAACAGGCTTGGAGCGGGTGTTGTTCTTGTATCACAAGTGTGGGCGCCCAGCTTTGGCTTCAAAGCTGGGCGCGCACTGCGCAGGCGCGAGTCACGCTGCACTTTGTCAATGGCCAGTGTATCTTCTGGGACCAGTGAGGTGATGTGATCGCCGGGTGGGAGGGGAGGAAGGTGAACTTCCTTCTGGCTCTGTGGAGCCAGGACAGGGAGTGCAGCTGGGACCCTGTCAAAACCTCCCCCCAAAAAAATGACATGCCAATTGTGGCATGTCAGGGGGTCACCTTCCCTTAAAGCGGAAGTTCCACTTTTGGGTGGAACTCCGCTTTAACCTTTAGTAGCTATCCTCAAAGAACAATTTACTTGTACTTGTACTCCAGTGAACCCAGGGAATTATGTGACAAAGGACAGGATATATGAGGTCAGCAAAGTCAATGCAAGAACAGTCATATGCACAAGCAATACACTCTAAAACAGTAAATTAGAAGTGAAAAGAACTGCAATTAAAAAGGAAGCTGGAGGAATCAGGATTCCCACTGACATGCATGGTTGTCCTCACCAGTGTTGCCAACCTCCAGGCAATCCCGCGGACAGCAGATGAGTCATGGTTGTTAAAGCAGAGTTCCACCCAGAATTTTTTTTTTTTTACATCATTCTAGTCTTTTGCCTATATAGACTTACCTTTGAAGGAAAAAACAGTTTTATACTCACCCTAAGTCGCTTGTTGCTAGGTGGTCTCTGTAATCTGCCCCTTTTAGGTCCTAGGCTCTTCTCCTCACTTCCTGCTTCGCCTGGCCTCCTTGGAGATGTGACTCATCATTTCCCAGGAGTCAGTGGGCTTCCCTGTACTGTAAAATCGTGTTATTTCCAGACAGGAAATTACGCAATTTAAGGCAGACCGAGATTCAGGAAGAGATGCCAGGAGACTACGGATGGGCTTCAGATGCCCTCACCTAAAATGGAAAAGTCCAGCAGTGAGAGAAACAAAATTGTGAGTAAAAAATACATGTAATTATTAAACGGTTTGAAAGTAAGGAAACAAAAGGTTACATCTATTTAGTATTAGAGTGGATGGCAAAAAAAAAAATTCTGGGTGCAACTCCGCTTTAACCGGTTCCCCACCGCGCGCCGTGTTTTTACGGCGGCAGTGGGGGAGCCCTGCGCGAATCGCCGTAAATAAACGGCGATTCGCATTTTGGCCACCAGGGGGCTCCTGAGGAGTGTGCCCGTGGCTCGGGCGGACCCGATGTCCGCCGGCGAGCCGCGATGAGCGGCTACAGGGCAAAGAACGGGGAACCGCCGATGTAAACACGGCGGTTCCCCGCCCTGTCAGTGGGGCATGACAGATCTACTGATCCCTGTCACTGGGATCAGTTAGATCTCTCATGCCCATGTTAGCCCAACCCCCCCACAGTAAGAACACACCCAGGGAACACTATTAACCCCTAGATCGCCCCCTGCAGGTTAACCCCTTCACTGCCAATGACATTTATACAGTAATCAGTGGACATTTAAATTT
Organism: Glandirana rugosa; assembly: GCA_018402905.1. Lineage (NCBI taxonomy): Eukaryota > Metazoa > Chordata > Amphibia > Anura > Ranidae > Glandirana > Glandirana rugosa. The sequence goes on from BLSH010051061.1 coordinate 64,564, forward strand.
CTGATCGCTGAATAAATGTCATTGGTCCCAAAAAAGTGTCAAAAATGTCCGACATGTCCGCTGCAATATCGCAGTACCGCTAAAAATCGCAGATCGCCGCCATTACTAGTAAAAAATAAAAAAAACTAAAAACCCCAGAAATTAATTCTCATCATCCGTAAACGCGGCCACTTTTGCGCAAACCAATCAATAAACGCCGATTGCGATTTTTTTTATCGCAAATATGAGGAATTATATAAATCGGCCAAAAACGGTGAAAAAAATTATTTTTTATATTTTTTTTTTGGATTTGAATTTTAGCAAAAAGTAAGAAATTTGGGTTTTTTTGCAAAATGGTCGCTCTTCTTTTGTTTATAGCGGTGATCAGAAATGACGCAGAGGCGATCAAATACCACCAAAAGAAAGCTCTATTTGTGGGAAAAAAAGGACGCAAATTTCGTTTGGGTACAACGTCGCACGACCGCGCAATTGTCCGTTAAAGCGACGCAGTGCCGAATCGCAAAAAGTGCTCTGGTCCTAAAGCTGCAAAACCTTCCGGGGCTGAAGTGGTTAAGGAGGCCGGCGCCTGCTGGCTCCTTCACAACCAGCTAAAATAAAAAAGATTCCTTAACCATCTCATGCCTGGGCCACTACTTATTTACCACATGCATTTAGTTATTTATTTGCTTTAGTGAATTGACCTTAACACCGTTTTATGTGGTATTTACCGAACATTTTTGATTTTTGATAGTGAATTGACATTTTTAGCATTGCATGCGATATTTGGGAAAAATGTGTCAGATCTGCTTTAGTGAATAGAGCCTACTGTCTGTTATTTTCTATTCTACATTCAGGTTTAGCTTATATATTAGAATGTTTGACAAGATGTAAACCTGTAATAAAGTAAAACTGAAGCCAGCACTACACTGAGTATCTTCTTTAGCACTAGACACCTGTGAGTCATCTACGGTGACAAGTATGCCAACTGCAATACCCAACAAAATGCACAATTTATAAAAAATTATTGCAGCGCCCAAAAAGACATATTAAAGGAAACCAAAGCAGAAAGGTGGAGCCGAAACGCGTCGGGTTTCCAGACCCCCCCCTGCACGATTTTATTACTAGAGCTCTTTTTATTCGAATATATTGTGAGTACCATTAACTTATCTTGTTGAAATAAATGTTCAATATACAGTATCACACTATTGCGGTTCTTTTCTTTATCCATTGCGATATGGTGTGTACTGCTGCTGCTTGAGATAAGCCGTTTGGAGAAGTGGGAGCCATCCACCTGGACAGGAATCTTTCTTGCCTTCTCCCTACCTTGGTTTCCACGAATAGAGGACATCAGACCATCCCATCCCTGAGTTGGATATCCGAGACCTGCATATTCTCTACAGGATCCTGATGATACTAGACCACTTACTCCAGAGATGATATTTTGACACCTGCACATTACCTACAGGATTCTGGTAAGCTTACATCCATTATTGGTGTATTGGATTTATCAGAATACCCTGTGGGCTTGAGTTCCTCTACACAGATAAGAATTTGAACTGTTTATGACATATATGCAGGGGCGTTGCTAGGGGGTGGCTATTGGGGCTATTGCCCCGAGTCTGGGGCCCATAGTCCCGAGTCTCTTACCGGGTGGGTGCAGTTCTGCAATTAGCAGGTATGTCCCAGTCCGGAATGCAAGAGGCAGGGGCAGACTGAGCCGCTGTAGCGCTGGCTCTGGCGCCGCCCTCACCTACACCTGACTCTACTCCTGGTCACTGGTTGCTAGAGTTGCCTAGTGTCTAGCAACCAGTGATGTCACAGCCACGACTCCTTCCCTGCCCAGCATTCAAAGCGGAGGATCTCTGGGGACCCTGATGTAAGGGGGATCTGCACTCAGATATGTAACAATATTTATACATATATATATATATATATATATATATATATATATATATATATACTCAAGCATATGACTTTCTTTACTTCACTGCTATGGGCTCTAGCCCCAGATCTTTTGGAGACCTAGCAACGCCCCTGCATATATGGATTAATGAATAACAAGATTTACCCTTTATGCAGCCATTTTCCTTTTTGCACAATTTATATTTATTTCTGCTATATACCTTTCTGCTTTGGTTTCCTTTAATATGTCTTTTTGGGCTCTGCAATAATTTTTTATACGTTTTAGAACAATTGGATCAGTTGTTTTTTGCGAGCAGCCCACCTTTCATCTCATGCTTTATCCAATAACAAATATCGTATAAGAACTATTAGTGAGCGCGGGCTTCTGTTTACAAAATGCACAATTACTCCTTTACTCTTTTGGTGAATGCACTAAAATAAAGGTAGGTGTGTGTGTATGTTTATGTATATACTGTATACCACATTTTCCCTATGAGGATGGTTGCCATGGGAACACTAGAGGGCCACAGGTGGCCCCCAGGCCGTCAGTTTGGTACCACAGCTCAAGAAAGTGAAATTGACATTTCTAGTTTAATTACTGTAGAGTAATTCACTTAACGTCTGCAGTGGTAATTACCTAATTATTTACTAATAATGCTCTAGGCCATTTATTCTAAACACATGGCTCTCCAGTTAATGCCTGGTGGATTTTACCTTTCATTAGTTAAGAGACGCCAAAAAATGAAAAGCAGTTTGCAGTTCTGGGTTATTGGCACATAGCTGTTGGCAATATTAAACATGTTTTTTGCACTCTAATAATTATTTATATAATTAAATGATTACCAAGACCCCTATTTTAATTAGGAACTGTGCTGTTCATTATATTTGATCAATAGTACAATTACCTACAAATACAAATGTTGCTATTCACTATTATACATCAATTATAAGCATAATCTCTTGGCAAGTGTAATGTAATTAAATGATCATGTTAATATAAGCATTAAAACAATGTTACATTTTCCTGTGTTAAAATGAAGCAAATACTCAGTACTCTAACACTTAGGCTCCATTCACACCTGACCGCCAGCAATTTCAAGTCGCTGCAAAACGTGGGACGCGTTTGCAAGGCCGTTATTCTTAATGACACCCCAATCATGCCACAATTTTGCCGTGATTGTTGTGTGGTAAACCACGCTGCAGTCGCAACGCGCTACGCTTGCCGCTCAAAAAGAAACATGAGTTTCTTTTGGGCAAAAGCGGCACGCATTGCAGTTTGCCACAATTACCCGCGGGATTAGAAGTAATGGCATCACAAACGCATCCCGTGTTTTGCAGCAATTTGAAAACAGGTGTGAATGGAGCCTTTAGTTTCAGTTAAACCTGATATTAAAAAAATCTAAATATACCTAACTATTCTGTAAAAGAGATTGACAGTATATTATCACCCACAGCCGTAGCTTGTTACATCACAGAGCGTTAGAAGAAATAGTTAAAATAATAAACAGGTTTGTACTTACCTGCTCTGTGCAATGGTATAGAGTGGCCCCAATCCTCATCTTCTGGGGTCCCCCTCCAACACGCTAGGCTGCTCCTTTTTTTTTGGTGGACCACCATAGGAATCTGCTTTCTATGATGGCACATGTGTGTTCATGCTCCCGAGCCCTGCTTTGTGCATCCATAGACACACACACAGCACGTATCAGCCATGCCCCACGCTATCTGCTCACGGGAGAAAAAGGCTTCTTCTACTGATTCACTGTCCTGTGAGAGAGGGAAGAGAGGAGAGAGCTGCTGGAGACAGGTACAATGCTGGATCGCGTGAGGACTCAGGTAAGTATTTAACCACTTCAATACTATGCACTTAGAACACTTTACTACCAGACCAATTTTCAGTTTTCAGTGCTGTTGCGCTTTGAATGACAATTACGGGGTCGTGCGATGCTGCACCCAAACAGATTTTTTTATCATTTTGTTCCCACAAATAGAGCTTTCTTTTGGTGGTATTTGATCACCCCTGCGGTTTTTATTTTTTGCGCTACAAATAAAAAAAGACCGAAAATTTTGAAAAAAAAAAAATTCTCTATTTTGGTCACAAAACTTTGTAAATAAGTAAATTTTCTCCATCACTGGTGGGCACTGATGAGGCTACACTGACGGGCACTGATGTGGCAGTACTGATTGGCACTGATGAGGCGGCACTGATGAGGTGGCACTGATGATGAGGCACTTATATGCAGCAATGATGAGCACTGTTAGGCGGCACTGATAAGCAGCACTGACGGGTACTGAGAGATGGCACTGATATACAGCACTGATGGGCACTGATATGCAGCACTGACGGACACTGCTAAGCGGCACTGATGGGCACTAATAGACAACACTGGTACTCATAGGCGGCACTGGGCACTGATAGGT
>BLSH010051061.1:107761-122452 GCA_018402905.1 Glandirana rugosa
AACCCAAAACTGTGGACACGGGCCCAAAGGTGGACGGGCTTTGGACCTGTGTTGCCAAGTTGTTAGGACACTGGTCACCGCATCGCACGCCGTCGGTCTAGAGAGCGAGGCCGGCGATGTAGATCTCATCGTGTAGGCACAGCTGATGGATGAGACCTCAGGAGAGGAGTGCACGCTAGGCAGCAAGGCGGGACACCGGGGCCAAGTGTCCACGATCATCCACAGTCCAGCCCTGTCTGCACATGTGACCAGCAGCTCCGTGACCATCACAGACCTTCATGTCCGCCACCCGCACATGACCCGCTCGGCCAATCACAGGGCGCCCGCTGCCCATCGCTGATCTGGGCTTGGAGTGCACCAGTGCAGTGTGTGACAAGGCATGGGATGTGCTACTCTAGATGTAGCGGCCGGAGCGAGAGATCTGGCTGCCGCACGCTACGCCACTGGTCACAGGATTGTTGAACCGTTGTGTCCAGGTTTCGGGCAGGTGGAAACCCGGGCACAGGTGTCAAAACCCAAACTGTCCGGGTCAAAACCAGACAGGTAGCAACCCTACAGCCCAGCCACTATTAAAAAATTTCAGATTCCAGGACGCCCATGCTCAGAAGTCAGGAACGGCTGGACACTAATTACATGCACCTGAACTTTCTCTTTATACGTTCATAACACGTCACTACGTTCAGCTTGGTCGTACGATCGTGTAGTGCATGTCAGTATGCGAGATACAACAGCCAACATACGATTAGAGCCGTTCGGTCGTAAGATGGTTGACCCGTGTGTATGGGGCTTAAGGCTGTTAAAATTAGAGAGAGGTGGTGGTAATGTTTTTTTTATGGCAATGAATTTGCATACAAGCATTAAATGGAGGAATTCTGAAACCACAAGTTCAATCCCAGCTAACATCCAGTGCTTAGAACATGTGATCTGAGAGGCATCTTCACAGGCAAATAGAGGTCGCATGTGTGTTAATTTACTCCAGTCTGTGAGAGTTGAAGTTGTAATTGCCTTTAATTGGGAGTTATTTTAAGGCACTGCTGGAGTAAATTTGGGAGGTATAGTAAATCAGGGCCGGAGTCTCACAGCAGGCTACTTGTTATACTTCTAAGAAAACAAACACTGCACCATGTAGTTAGCTGCATGTGAGATGCACAATGACTAAGAGTGTGTGTGACTCATGATACAATATCACTTTATGTGATCATTTGTCCCATTCCCCATCGCCCATCTGAGCACAAGCCCGTTATATCAGCAGATTGTGTGTACATGTGATCCCATACTAGCTATAACCGGGGCAGAGTAAGAAGTATAATGGGAAAACATTATGGAAGAACTTACACAGACTATTAGAGGGGGAGATGGAAGATGAGCAAATGATGATGGGTGAAAGGGGAAGGGATAAAGAGGGAGAAGGAGGAAGGCAGAGAGCAGGGGGTGAAAGGGGAACAATGGAGAGATAGCAAAAGAGAAAGGAAAAGCGAGCGAAACAGAGGAAGGAAGATTAAGAAAGAGAGGAGCAGGAGAAAGTGAGAGAAGTAAAACAGAGAGGGTGCTATGAGAAAGAGGAACAGGAGAGAGAAAGAGTAAAAACAAAAGGATTGTTGGAGGGAAAGGGAAACATAAGAGGGCAGAAATCGGGAGGAAGAGAGGGACAGAAATAGGGAGGAAGATTGGGACAGAAATAGGGAGGAAGAGAGGGACAGAAATAGGGAGGAAAAGAGGGATAGAGGGATAGAAATAGGGAGGAAGAGGGATGAAGAGAGGGACAGAAATAGGGAGGAAGAGAGGGGATAGAAATAAGGAAGAAGAGAGGGGCAGAAATAGGGAAGAGAGGGACATAAATAGGGAGGAAGAGAGGGACAGAAATAGGGAGGTAGAGAGGGGACAGAAATAGGGAGGAAGAGAGGGATCGAAATAGGGAGGAAGATTGGGACAGAAATAGGGAGGAAGAGAGGGACAGAAATAGGGAGGAAGAGAGGGACAGAAATAGGGAGGAAGAGAGGGACAGAAATAGGGAGGAAGAGAGGGACAGACCTAGGGAGGAAGAGAGGGACAGACCTAGGGAGGAAGAGAGGGACAGACCTAGGGAGGAAGAGAGGGACAGACCTAGGGAGAAAGAGAGGGACAGACCTAGGGAGGAAGATTGGGACAGAAATACATAAATAGGAGGAATAGAGGGACAGAAGTAGGAAATAAGAGAGGGACAGAAATAAAGGGGAAGAGAGGGACAGAAATAGGGAAGAAGAGAGGGGCAGAAATAGGGAAGAAGAGAGGGGCAGAAATAGGGAAGAAGAGAGAGACAGAAATAGGGAAGAAGAGAGAGACAGAAATAGGGAAGAAGAGAGAGACAGAAATAGGGAGGAAGAGAGGGACAGAAATAGGGAGGAAGAGAGGGGACAGAAATAGGGTGGAAGAGAGGGGACAGAAATAGGGAGGAAGAGAGGGGACAGAAATAGGGAGGATAAGAAGGACAGAAACAGGGAAGAAGAGAGGAATAGAAACAGGAAAGTATAAAGGGCAGAAATAGGGAAGAAGAGATAGAAAGAAATAGGGAGGAAGAGAGGGACAGAAATAGAGAGGAAGAGAGGGGACAGAAATAGGGAGGAAGAGAGGGGACAGTAACAGGGAGGAAGTGAGGGACAGAAATATGGAGGAAGAGAGGGACAGTTCTAGGGACTGAAGAGAGGGGACATAAATAAGAAAGAAGAGAGGGACAGAAATAGGAAAGAAGAGAGGGAAAATAATAGGGAGGAAGAAAGGGACAGAAATAGGGAAGAGATAGACAGAATAGGGAGGAAGAGAAGGATAGAAATAGCGAAGAAGAGAGAGACAGAAATAGGCAGCAAGAGAGAGACAGAAATAGGGGGGAAGAGAGGGACAGAAATAGGGAAGAAGAGAGGGACAGAGATAGGGAGTGAAAGAGAGAGAAAGAAATAGCTAGGAAGAGAGGGGGCGAAAATAGGGAGGAAGAGAGGGGGCAAAAATAGGGAGGAAGAGAGGGACAGAAATTTGAGGAAGAGAGGGGACAGAAATAGGGAGGAAGAGAAGGACAGAAATAGGGAGGAAGAGAGGGACAGAAATAGGGAAAAAAGAGAGGCACAGAAATAGGGAAGAAGAGAGGGGCTAAAATAGGGAAGGAGAAAGGGATAGAAATAGTGAAGGAGAGACAGAAATAGGGAGGAAGAGAGGGGACAGAAATAGGGAAAAAGAGAGGCACAGAAATAGGGAGGAAGAGAGGGGACAGAAATAGGGAGGAAGAGAGTGACAGAAATAGTGAGGAATTGGGGAAGCGAATTGGAGAAGAGACAATCTGAAATGGATTTAGCATCAGTGAGGACTGTGGTGTCATGGGCATTGGGGTTGGGCAGTTGCAGCCAGGAGGTCTGTCGAGGCCTGGAGAGGACTTACTTGGATCAGTAGTCCACCAAGGGCAGCTAGAATTCAAACTTTCCACTCTTTTTTGGCTACACCACAGGGGCTCCTGTTCCCTGCTTACAAAATGCATTTCTGCATAGCCTGGCTTGAACCAGAGTCAGGCCTAAACATGTGCGACAGGAAGTTTGTGCAGGAGGAAGACAGCAATAGTCTGCAAGCAAGTTTATGTAGGAGGAGTGTGAAGTGTAAAGATGTACAGGGAGTGTACATAGTTCTGTTCCAAAGCCAATGTTTCAACTTCAATTCTGGGCATCTCATAAATCTCCTAACCCCATCCAAGTTTAATCCCCTCAATAAAATACAAAGCAATATTGATGGACTATTGATTGACTCTGGTGTGCCTGAGAGAGTGAATGCCGGGCTGGACAGGGTGACAGGTGGACCACAACACTCAGCAACCCCTACGAGGGTACCACTACACTAACAACATGTAGATAGGTTGCATTTTAATGCAACACACATGTACACAACATTGTGGAGTGAAGTATGTAGGAAACCACTGTTTTCTATGTGCCCTTGCAGTGACCTGTGTTGATCTGATGCGGAAAAATGCAGGTCACTGCACATGGTGTGAACGAGTCCTAAACCCTTCTCTCCTGTCCTGTGTCATATACAAACCACATGCACTGTGATCTTTGGCAATTGTCATTTTAAGCTTCCAATAGCAAACAATGACTCGGAGTCTCACAGCAGGCTACTTGTTATACTTCTAAGAAAACAAACACTGCACCATGTAGTTAGCTGCATGTGAGATGCACAATGACTAAGAGTGTGTGTGACTCATGATACAATACCACTTTATGTGATCATTTGTCCCATTCCCCATCGCCCATCTGAGCACAAGCCCGTGATATCAGCAGATTGTGTGTACATGTGATCCCATACTAGCTATAACCAGGGCAGAGTAAGAAGTATAATGGGAAAACATTATGGAAGAACTTACACAGACTATTAGAGGGGGAGATGGAAGATGAGCAGATGATGATGGGTGAAAGGGGAAGGGATAAAGAGGGAGAAGGAGGAAGGCAGAGAGCAGAGGGCGAGGGAAAGTAAAGACAGAGGGGGTGAAAGGGGAACAACAGAGAGATAGCAAAAGAGAAAGGAAAAGCGAGTGAGACAGAGGAAGGAAGATCAACCACTTGCTGACCGCCCGCCGTGGCTTGACGGCGGCAAAGTGGCTCATTATCGCGAAACCCCATAACCGGCCGAGATAACGAGTATTGTGAGCAGCCAGGGGGGGCCAGGGAGCGGGTAGGGTGGACTCAATCTCCACCAACTACCCGCGATGGCTCCCCCGCAGTGAGAAAGCGGAGGTCCGTGTATGTAAACACGGATCTCCATTCTGACAGAGGGGGAAGGGATGTGATCACAGGCTTCCTGTATATGGAAGCCGTGATCACTCCCCTCCCCCTGCCAGCCCAGCCCCCATCCAGTTAGAACACACTGAGGGAACACAGTTAACCCTTAGAGTGCCCCCTCCAATTTAACCCCTTCTCTGCCAATGGCATTTACACAGTAATCAGTGCATTTTCATAGCACTGATCGCTGTATAAATGCCAATGGTCACAAAAAAGTGCCAAAATGGTCCGACATGTCCGACGCAATATCGCACTACTGCTAAAAATCGCAGATCACCGCCATTACAAGTAAAATATAAAAAAGAATAAAAACCCCAGAAACTAATTCTCATCATTCCTAAAAGCGGCAACTTTTGCGCAAACCAATCAATAAACGCAGATTGCGATTTTTTTTACCAAAAATATGAAGAAGAATATAAATCGGCCAAAACCGATGAAAAAAATGTTTTTTTATATTTTTTTGCATTTGTCGGGTTCTGGCCGGTTCCCCTGCCGACAGAGACCCCCGACTGACTGTCAGAGATGGACTATGGTGGCTAGAGAAAGTTTATCCCAACAAGTCTACGCTTGCCACGTATTTTAGCAAAAAGTAAGAAATATTGGGTTTTTTTTTGCAAAATTGTCGCTTTTTTTTGTTTGTTTATAGCGGTGATCAGAAATGACACAGAGGTGACCGAATACCACCAAAAGAAAGCTCTATTTGTGGGAAAAAAGGACGCAAATTTTGTTTGGGTACAACGTTGCACGACCGCGCAATTGTCAGTTAAAGCGACACAGTGCCGAATCGCAAAAAGTGCTCTGGTCCTAAACTGGGAAATCCTTAAGGGGCTGAAGTGGTTAAGAAAGAGAGCAGCAGGAGAAAGTGAGAGTGTGCTATGAGAAAGGAACAGGAGAGAGAAATAGTAAAAACAAAAGGACTGTTGGAGAGAAAGGGAAACATAAGAGGGACAGAAATTGGGAGGAAAAGAAGGACAGAAATAGGGAGGAAGAGAGGGACAGACATAGGGAGGAAGATAGGGACATAAATAGGGAGGAAGATAGGGACAGAAATACAAAAATAGGGAGGAGGAGAGAGACAAAAATAAGGAAGAAGAGAGGGACAGAAATAAAGTGGAAGAGAGGGACAGAAATAGGAAAGAAAAGAGGGACAGGAATTGGGAGGAAGGGAGGGACAGAACTAGGGAAGAAGAGAGGGGACAGAAATAGGAAAGAAGAGAGGGACAGGAATAGAACAGACGAGAGGGACAGAAATATGGAGGAAGAGAGGGGTAGAAATAGGGAAGAGAGGGACAAAAATAGGGAACAAGAGAGAGACAAAAAAAGGAAACAAGAGAGAGACAAGAAAAAGGGAGGAAGATAGGGACAGAAATAGGGAGGAAAAAAAGGATAGAAATAGGGAAGAAGAGATGGACAGAAATAGGGAAGAAGAGATGGACAGAAATAGGGAAGAAGAGATGGACAGAAATAGGGAAGAAGAGATGGACAGAAATAGGGAAGAAGAGAGGGACAGAAATAGGGAGGAAGAGAGGGATAGAAATAGGGAGGAAGAGAGGGACAGAAATAGGGAGGATGTCACGTACCTGGTGGTGGAGTCTGTCTTGTGCAGGGAACAACCGCTCTTGCGCACCCGATTCGAGGACCCCTGGTAGTGTAGACAGAGGCCCAAGAGTGCGGGATGGCACGAGGGCTGGAGGGTCACCGATGATGTAGTGAGGCTCCAGGAGACGTGCAGGTAAAAGGATGGTCGTACAGGCTGGGTCGGCAACAGGCAGGCAGGAAGGTACAAGAGGATCAGGCAAACGGGTAGTCAGAGTCCAAGCAGGGTTCGTTTAACAGGCGGGCAGCAGAGGTACAAGGGAGCAGACAATCGGATGGTCGTGGATAGCCGGGGTCGGTGCAGGTAGAAGAACAGCAGGTCAGGACAAGCCGGGTCAACAGGAGGCAGAGCAAACACAGGAACAGGTATCAGGAGCTGAGGCTTACAGGTCAGGAACGCTGTAGAACGAGCAGCACTTGCTGATGGACTCTCCAGGTTTAAATAGCGCCATTTGACGCCGTTTCTGGCGCGCACGAACGCGCACAGGCGTGCGCACCACCGCGGAAACAACAGATGTTCTTTTCCTACCATTCCCCCCCCCCAGGGGCAGCCTCCGGATGCCTCACCTGGTATCACCACCCTGCTGATTTTTCTTGAAGGCCTGGATCAGTCCGGGGGCGTGGATGTTCTCCTCAGGCTCCCAGGAGTTCTCCTCCGGACCAAATCCCTTCCATTTGATTAGATACTGGGTCCCCCCAGCTCTCCGGCGGCTGTTTAAGATGGCTTCCACCTCAAACTCCTCCTCTCCGTTGACCAAGATTGGATCCGGTGGGCCCACCTTACGACCCGAGAAGGGGTCGAGGACCATGGGTTTCAGTAGGGATACATGAAAAACCGGATGGATCCGGAGAGATGGCGGGAGGTCCAATTCGAATGCCACCCGGTTTATCCTCCTCTTAACTGGGAAGGGCCCCAGAAATCTTGGTCCCAACTTTTTTGAAGGGCAGGCCAGCTTTAGATTCCTGGTGGATAGCCAGACACGATTGCCCGGTTGGAGCTCCAGCTCCCCCCGCCTCCTTTTATCGTAAGCGTCCTTGTTGGATTCCCGAGACCTTGATAGTGTCTCCTGTAGAGTCTTGCAGTTGGATCGGAGGAAGCTGGTGATATCTTGCGCTGCTGGGACGGAACTTTCCGGACTCAGGTCGGGCAGGAATGTAGGGTGGAATCCATAGTTAGCCCAGAATGGGGACTGCTGGGTGGCCGAGTGAATGGTGTTATTGTAAGCAAATTCGGCCACCGGCAGCAGTGCAACCCAATCGTTCTGAGAAAAAGAGGCAAAGCAGCGCAAATATTGTTCCAGGGTTTGATTCGTCCTTTCCGTCTGGCCGTTTGTCTGCGGGTGGTAAGCGGACGAAAATGCGAGTTCAATCTCTAAACCAGAACATAGGGCTCTCCAAAACCTGGACGTGAACTGGACCCCCCGGTCAGACACTATATTGCTGGGCACTCCATGAAGTCGCACGACTTCTCTTATAAAGGTGTTGGCCGTTTCGGCCACAGAGGGGGTCCCCTTCATGGGGATGAAGTGTGCCATCTTCGTCATTCGGTCCACTATGACGAAGATGGTCGTAAAGCCTTCAGACGGGGGAAGTTCCACAATGAAGTCCATTGCCAGTTGTGACCACGGGCGCTAAGGTATGGGGAGAGGGTTTAGGAGACCCCAGGCTTTAGCCTTGTCCGTCTTATTCCTGGCACAGACAGGACAGGCCCCGACATATTTCCTGCAGTCCTCGGTAATGTTGGGCCACCAGAATGACCGAGAGATGAGCTCTGCGGTCTTTCGAGCACCAAAGTGACCGGCCAGTTTATGGTCGTGGCAACGACCCAAGATCCTAAGGCGTAGACTTGTTGGGATAAACTTTCTCTGCCCTAGCCACCATAGTCCATCTCTGACAGTCAGTCGGGGGTCTCTGTCGGCAGGGGAACCGGCCAGAACCCGACGGAGTTGGGAAAGAAAGTCCTCGTCGGACAGAAGAAAATTCCATGCCGGCAGTATGGTGTCAGGTCGAACAGTACTTCCTGGCTCCGAGAACATCCGGGACAGGGCATCGGGTTTGCCATTCTTCGACCCTGGGCGGTATGTCAAATGGAAGTGGAACCTGGAGAAGAACAGGGCCCAATGGGCTTGCCGAGGTCTTAGCCTCTTTGCTGTTCGGAGGTACTCCAGGTTCTTATGATCCGTGAAGATGAGAACAGGATGAGAAGCCCCTTCCAGTAAGTACCGCCATTCCTCTAGAGCCGATTTGATGGCCAGTAGCTCTCTGTCTCCCACATCATAATTCCGCTCTGGTGCGGTTAGTTTTCTGGAGAAGAATGCTACTGGGTGAAGCAGGGCCTTGATACCCTGACCCTGTGACAGAATAGCCCCTACTGCGATCTCCGATGCGTCCACCTCAAGGACATATGGCAAGGCTGGGTCCCGGTGTTTCAGGATGGGAGCCGAAGTGAAAAGGGACTTGAGTCTCTGAAAGGCGTCCTGAGCCTCGGGGGACCACCGGAATCGGGTGTTCTGCTTGGTCAAGCGAGTGATAGGCTCCACAATGGCAGAAAATCCCTTTACGAACTTCCTATAAAAGTTCGCAAAACCTACAAACCTCTGAACCCCTTTTCGGTCTGTTGGTGCGGGCCATTCCAAGATAGTGGAGACCGTTTGGGGATCCATATGAATGCCTGTTGTGGAGATAATTAATCCCAGGAAATGCATGCTAGGCTGTTCGAAGGAGCACTTTTCCACTTTGGCATACAAGCCGTGCTGCCGGAGTCATCCCAGAACCTTGGTGACGTGCCTGCGGTGTTCCTCCAGGGAAGTAGAGAAGACCAGGATGTCATCCAGATATATTATTACAAAGAGGTCCAGGAAGTCTCGGAACACGTCATTGACAAAGTGCTGGAAAGTCGCTGGGGCATTACAAAGGCCGAAGGGCATTACCAAATATTCGTAATGCCCAAAACGAGTGCGGAAAACGGTCTTCCACTCGTCTCCTTCTCTAATACGGATGAGGTTGTATGCCCCACGCAGGTCAAGTTTCGTGAAGATGGTTGCCGACCCCAGCCGCTGGAAAAGTTCCGGAACCAAGGGTAGCGGGTACCGGTTTTTAATAGTTACCCGGTTAAGCTCCCTGTGGTCTACGCATGGCCGGAGCGAGTGATCTTTCTTCTGTACAAAGAAGATACCGGCTCCAGCCGGAGACGTGGACGGTCTGATAAACCCCTTCTTGATGTTTTCATCCAGGTATGATTTAAGAGCCGCTAGTTCAGGCTCGGGGAGGGGGTAAATCCTCCCAAAAGGCACTTCAGCCCCGGGCAGCAGGTTGATAGGACAATCGTAGGGCCTATGCGGCGGGAGCTTGTCAGCCCCCTTCTTGCTAAAAACATCCAGGAATGAATGGTAGGCCTGCGGGAGGAGAGTCTGAATGTCAGATTCAGTGTCTGATTCCAGGCTGAGGAGTGAAAGAACAGTTCCGTCTCTGGGACTCAGGCAATTATGGTGGCAGTAGAGTGACTGGAAGTGGACGACTCCGGTGGTCCAGTCAATGCTGGGGTTATGTGCCTGGAACCAAGGTAATCCCAGGATGATGGGGCAGAGAGGAGATGCAATGGCATCCAGCCGCAGACGTTCCTGGTGACCATCCACGGTGCAGGAGAGAAGAGGGACCGTCTCATGAGTAACGGTCCCAGATTTGATGAGCGACCCGTCGGCCAATCGGACCACCAGTTTATGTGTCTTGGGTTGCAGAGGAACGTGGTGTTGTGTAGCAAAATCCAAGTCGATAAAACAACTGCACGCCCCGGAGTCAAGGATTGCTGGCACCGTGATAGTCCCTCCGGGAAGCTGTAAAGACAGGAACAGGGTGAGATGAGCAGGAGACTTAGTCAGGTCATTGGAGACAGTGGTCAAGCACTTACCGCGCTTCGCGGGACATGTCCTGACCATGTGGCCGGGTTCTCCGCAGTAAAGGCAAAGGTTCAGCTGGAACCGGCGCTGTCTTTCGTCAGAGCTGAGGGAAGGCCAAAGCAGTCCAATCTGCATGGGTTCAGCGACGTCCTGCGGAGAGGAAGAGGAGGATGTTGGGTGGAAGGGAGGCGGTGTCGGGTAGCTGGGAACCCGGGGAAGCATCCAGGTAGGGCGCAACTGCCCCGAAGACCTTTCGGCGCGACGCTCTCTGAGGCGCCGATCGATGGAGATGGCCAGGGCTTCTGCAGTGGCAGCCAAGTGGGGGTCTTCGTACAGCTGCGCCATGGCCTGGAAGAAGGCTGCAGCGGTAGCAACTTCGGGAGCATTTTGCTCCCATAGTCTGAGAGCCCATGCCTGGGGTTCCCCCTGCAAAAGGGAAATGATAAATCCGACCTTCGTGCTTTCCAGGGAGAACGTGCGTTGCTGCAGTCCCAGGTATAAATCGCACGCACTCCGGAAGACCCGGAACTTGCGTCGGTCCCCGGAGAACTTATCCGGCAGCGGGACCTTGGGTTCCGAGGGCAGGGCCACAATGGTACGGGCCGCAGAAGCACCGAAGACCGGGGCGGTAGACAGTTTCTGTACCCGCTCTTCCGGCTTGGGTAAGGCCTGCAAGATGTGCACAAAAGTCATCCATGGCGGAGCGGGTTCCCTGCACAGACTCGGTCATGGCTGCTCGTTTCTGTCACGTACCTGGTGGTGGAGTCTGTCTTGTGCAGGGAACAACCGCTCTTGCGCACCCGATTCGAGGACCCCTGGTAGTGTAGACAGAGGCCCAAGAGTGTGGGATGGCACGAGGGCTGGAGGGTCACCGATGATGTAGTGAGGCTCCAGGAGACGTGCAGGTAAAAGGATGGTCGTACAGGCTGGGTCGGCAACAGGCAGGCAGGAAGGTACAAGAGGATCAGGCAAACGGGTAGTCAGAGTCCAAGCAAGGTTCGTTTAACAGGCGGGCAGCAGAGGTACAAGGGAGCAGACAATCGGATGGTCGTGGATAGCCGGGGGCGGTGCAGGTAGCAGAACAGCAGGTCAGGACAAGCCGGGTCAACAGGAGGCAGAGCAAACACAGGAACAGGTATCAAGAGCTGAGGCGTACAGGTCAGGAACGCTGTAAAATGAGCAGCACTTGCTGATGGACTCTCCAGGTTTAAATAGCGCCATTTGGCCCCATTTCCGGCGCGTGCGCACCACCGCAGAAACAACAGATGTTCTTTTCCTAACAGAGGAAGAGAGGGACAGAAATAGGGAGGAAGAGAGGGACAGAAATAGGGAGGAAGAGGAGGACAGAAATAGGGAAGAAGATAGGGGCAGAAAAGGGGAAGAAGGGTGAGACAGAAATAGGGAGGAAGAAAGGGACAGAAATAGGGAGGAAGAGAGGAACAGAAATAGGGAAGAAGAGAGGGACAGAAATCGAGAGATAGAGAGGGACAAAAATAGGGAAGAAGAGAGGGACAGAAATAGAGAGGAAAAGAGGGGACAGAAATAGGGAGGAAGAGAGGGACAGAAATAGGGAGGAAGAGAGGGACAGAAATAGGGAAGATGAGAGGGACAGAAATAGGGAAGAAGAGAGGGGCAGAAATAGGGACAAAGAAAGGGGCAGAAATAGGGAAGGAAGAGGGATAGAAATAGGGAGGATAGGAACAGGTATCAAGAGCTGAGGCGTACAGGTCAGGAACGCTGTAGAACGAGCAGCACTTGCTGATGGACTCTCCAGGTTTAAATAGCGCCATTTGGCGCCGTTTCCGGCGCGTGCACGGGCGCGCGCGAATGCGCACGGGCGCGCGCGAACGCGCACAGGCGTGCGCACCACCGCAGAAACAACAGATGTTCTTTTCCTAACAGAGGAAGAGAGGGACGGAAATAGGGAGGAAGAGAGGGACAGAAATAGGGAGGAAGAGAAGGACAGAAATAGGGAAGAAGATAGGGGCAGAAAAGGGGAAGAAGGGTGAGACAGAAATAGGGAGGAAGAAAGAGACAGAAATAGGGAGGAAGAGAGGAACAGAAATAGGGAAGAAGAGAGGGACAGAAATCGAGAGATAGAGAGGGACAAAAATAGGGAAGAAGAGAGGGACAGAAATAGAGAGGAAAAGAGGGGACAGAAATAGGGAGGAAGAGAGGGACAGAAATAGGGAGTAAGAGAGTGACAGAAATAGGGAAGATGAGAGGGACAGAAATAGGGAAGAAGAGAGGGACAGAAATAGGGACAAAGAAAGGGGCAGAAATAGGGAAGAAGAGAGAGAGAGAAAAATAGGGAGGAAGAGGGATAGAAATAGGGAGGATAGGAACAGGTATCAAGAGCTGAGGCGTACAGGTCAGGAACGCTGTAGAACGAGCAGCACTTGCTGATGGACTCTCCAGGTTTAAATAGCGCCATTTGGCGCCGTTTCCGGCGCGTGCATGGGCGCACGCGAATGCGCACGGGCGCGCGCGAACGCGCACAGGCGTGCGCACCACCGCAGAAACAACAGATGTTCTTTTCCTAACAGAGGAAGAGAGGGACAGAAAAGGGGAAGAAGGGTGAGACAGAAATAGGGAGGAAGAGAAGGACAGAAATAGGGAAGAAGATAGGGGCAGAAATAGGGAAGAAGAGAGGGACAGAAATCGAGAGATAGAGAGGGACAAAAATAGGGAAAAAGAGAGGGACAGAAATAGAGAGGAAAAGAGGGGACAGAAATAGGGAGGAAGAGAGGGACAGAAATAGGGAGGAAGAGAGGGACAGAAATAGGGAAGATGAGAGGGACAGAAATAGGGAAGAAGAGAGGGACAGAAATAGGGACAAAGAAAGGGGCAGAAATAGGGAAGAAGAGAGAGAGAGATAAATAGGGAGGAAGAGGGATAGAAATAGGGAGGATGAAAGGGACAGAATAGGGAAGAGGAGAGGGACAGAAATAGGGAATAAGAGAGGGACAGAAATAGGGACAAAGAAAGGGGCAGAAATAGGGAAGAAGAAAGAGAGAGAGAAAATATTGCAGAAGAGGGACAGAAATGGGGAGGGAGAGATGGACAGAAATAAGGAAGAAAAGAGGGACAGAAATTGGGAGGAATAGAGGGACAAAAATAGGGAGGAAAAGAGGGACAGAAATTGGGAGGAAGAGAGGGGGACAGAAATAGGGAGTAGGAGAGGGATGGAAATAGGGAGGAACATTGGGACAGAAGTAGGGTAGAAGAGAGGGAATGAAAAAGGGAAGAAGAGAAGGACAGAAATAGAAGGGAAGAGAAGGGATAGAAATACAGAGGAAGAGAGGGACAGAAATAGGGAAGAGAGGGGCAGAAATAGGGAGGAGGAGAGGGACAGAAATAGGGAAGAAGAAAGGGACAGAAATCGAGAGATAGAGAGGGACAAAAATAGGGAAGAAGAGAGGGACACAAGTAGAGAAGAGAGGGACAGAAATAGGGAGGAAGAGAGGGACAGAAATAGGGAGGAAGAGAAGGACAGAAATAGGGAGGAAGAGAGGGACGGAAATAGGGAAGAGAGGGACAGAAATAGGGAAGGCGAGAGGGACAGAAATAGGGAAGAAGAGAGGGACAGAAATAGGGACAAAGAAAGGGGCAGAAATAGAGAAGAAGAGAGAGAGAGAAAAATATTGAGGAAGAGGGACAGAAATAGGGAGGAAGAGAGGGACAGAAATAGAGAGGAAGAGAGGGACAGAAATAGGGAAGAAGAGAGGGACAGAAATAAAGAAGAAAGGAACAGAAATAGGGAGGAGGAGAAGGACAGAAAAAGGGAAAAAGCGAGGGACAGAAATTGGGAGGAAGATTGAGACAGAAGTAGGGATGATGAGAGGGCTGGAAATGGAAAAGAGAGGGACAGAAATAGAGAGAAAGAGAGGGACAGAAATAGGGAAGAAGAGAGGGACAGAAATAGGGAAGAGAGGGACAGAAATAGGGGGGAGGAGAGGGACAGAAATAGGGAAGAAGAGAGGGAAAGAAATAGGCAAGAGAGAGACAGAAATAGGGAGGAAGAGAGGAACAGAAATAGGGACCAAGAGAGGGACAGAAATCGGGAGGAAGATTGGGACAGAAGTAAGGAGGAAGAGAGGGACAGAAATAGGGAAGAGGAGAGGGACAGAAATAGGGAAGAGGAGAGGGACAGAATTAGAGACAAAGAGAGGGTCAGAAATAGGGGTGAAGGAGAGGGAGAGAAATATGGAAGAAGAGAGGGACAGAAATAGGGGAGAGAGGGACATAAATAAGGAGGAAGAGAGGGATAGAAATAGGGAAGAAGAGAGGGACAAAAATAGGGAATAAGGGAGGGACAGAAATCGAGAGGAAGACAGGGACAGAAATATGGAGAAATAGAGGGACAGAAATAGAAGGGAAGAGAGAGTGACAGAAATAGGGAGGAAGAG
>BLSH010051061.1:156190-169426 GCA_018402905.1 Glandirana rugosa
GATTAAACGTTTTAACATATTGTCTTTACTTCTTTTACATTAATAAATGTCTTAAAAGTCGGAAAAAAGTAAATAACTTTTCAACATAGACACACCCCATTTGGGGCGGGGGTGTCTCTATTCCTTACCCTGAAATTTGCCATCACCAAATGAGAGAGACTTACTAGTCTGAACCTACTATTATATCTTTATTTCAAATTACAATAATTTGTCGCATATCTTAGTAGTCATAGTTTTTCTTATGTATTTATGTTTTAATGTTTTTTAACCTGTTATGTCATGTTACTGGTTTTATCCAGGTGTACAACAGTCAGCCGCCTTAATCTTATATAAATGTAAAAGACAAATAATATACCAGTACTCTATGTCTACTGAATTATGTCATACCTACTTAGGATACGGATACCTGTAACTGGTTTCTGCTCGATCTCCCTTGAGGAAGCCGTTTTCTCGGCGAAACGCGTTGGGAAGAACAGATACGTATCCCATAACCACCAGTCATTGGAGTCTACTATATTCCGCCGACTGACAACATGTGGACCTATTTTGGTCATTGTACTGTATTGTCCAATTTTTTGTAATTTTGTATTTATGTATTCTTTTTGATACTGATGATTCTATACGCTGTTTAATAACATTAAACTTTATTTCTATATTATCATCCAAGTCTGATCATTCAGAGAGAGTAAACCACTACCGTTTAAAGTCCCATTCCTTATCTCTGTGGGGGCGGGGTTTACCCCACACAGATACAACTTTTCAATAAATGAAAAAAGGCTGAAAATTCTGTAAATAATTACATTTTCTTCATTTCTGTTATACAATTTTGCAAATTAGTAATTTTTCTTCATAAATTTTGGTCAAACTTTATACTGCTACCTATCTTTGGTATAAATAACCCAAATCAGTGTATATGATTTGGTCTTTGTGAAAGTTAGAGAGTCTACAAGCTATGGTGCCAATCACTGAAAATTGATCACATCTGATGTACTGACCACCTATCTCATTTCTTGAGACCCTAACAAGCCAGGAAAGTACAAATACCCCCCAAATGACCCCTTTTCGGAAAGTATACAAGGTATATAGTAAGAGGCATGGTGAGTTTTTTGAACTTGGCATTTTTACCCACAATTCTTTGCAAAATGAAGATTTTTTTTCCCCACAAAATTGTCATATTAACAGGTTATTTCTCACACACAGCATATGCATACCACAAATTACACCCCAAAATAAATTCTACTACTCCTCCTGAGTATGGCGATACCACATGTGTGAGACTCTTACACAGCTTGGCCACATACAGAGGGTCAACATATAGGGAGCACCATCAGGCGTTCTAGGAGCATAAATTATACATATAATTTCCTGACTACCTCTTGCATTTTTGAACGTCCTGGAGCACCAGGACAATGCAAACACCCAAAAAATTACACCATTTTGGAAAGTAAACACCCCAACATATAATCTATGAGGCTTAATGAGTCTTTTGAAGATGTCATTTTTTTCCACAAGTTTTTGGAAAATGAGGAAAGAAAATGAAAACACATTTTTTTTCTTTACACAAAGTTGTCCATTTATACAATATTTCTAACGCATAACATGTACATAGCAAAAATTACACCCCAAAATATATTCTGCTACTTGTCCAGAGCATGGCGATACCACATGTGTGACACTTTTCCACAGCCTGGCCAAATACAATGGCCCAACATGCAGGGAGCACCGTCAGGTGTTCTAGGGACAAGCATTTCAATTCTAATTTGACTACTTATTACACTATGTTGAGCCACTGTAGTGGCGCGGATGGGCACTGCAGTGGCACTGATGGGCATTGTAGTGGCATGAATGTGACACAGATGAGAACTGATGTGGCATGGATGAGCATGAAAGAGGCATAAATGAGCCACGGGTAGGGATGGCTGAGTATGGATGGGGATGGCTGAGCACAGATGGGGATGACTAAGCACGGATGGGGATGGCTGAGCATGGATGGGGATGACTGAGTACAGATGGGGATGACTGAGCACGAATGGGGATGACTGAGCATGGATGGGATGGCTGAGCACAGATAGGGATGACTGAGCATGGATGGGATTGCTAAGCATGGATGGGGATGGCTGAACGGATGGGGATGACGGATGGATGGCTGAACGGATGGGGATCACGGATGGATGGCTTACTGAGCATGGCTGGATGGGTGAGCATGGATGAGGATGGATGACTGAGCATGGATGGATGAATGGGGAGTGCAGACTGGCACATTGCAGCTCTGTGGGCACTTCAGATCCTCTACCCACAGCGCTGCTGCATTCGATCTCTCCCCTCTCCTCTCACACTGCACCGATCAGTTGGCTTGTTTACATGTGATTGCTTCGTCACATCAAATCGCGTGGTAAAGTGCCACTGCGAGTGGCTGTTTACTGCGATCTGTGAAGCGCTGGGTCCGGTCACAGATATTCCCGGGTGTGCGCCCCAGAGGACACGCAGCGGCACGCGGGAGCATGATTCTGTGAAGACATCACTGTACATCCTCCCAGAATTAACAAATCACCATGTAGCCGTCAATTGGCTATGGGGCGGTTGTTAAGGCTCCATGCACACTGTATCTCAAAAACGACCGTTTTTGGTCGTTTTGGCGTTTTTTTTAACAGCCCAAAAATGCCACATTATTTTATCCTATGTGTCCATGCACACATGGTCGTTTATTGTCTTTTATCAGCAGTGGCGTTTTTGGGCTGTTATCTGAACGCCCTGAATTGGCGTTCAAAAGTCGTTCTTCTGACCACAAAAAACGCCAGACGCGGTAAACGCCAGTAAACGCCGCTAAACGCCACTAAACGCCGGTATATCGGCGTCTGGCATTTTTTGCAGTCAATGGAAGCCAATGAAGTAAAAAAAAAAAAAAGCCAAAAAACGCCGACGCCGAAAAAAAACGCAGCTAAACGCCGCTAAACGCTGCTTACAAAACACTGCAAATAGAACGTTTTGTGAGCAGCGTCTCCTACCCGACGCTGAAACAGCCCTATAGCGTCCAGTGTGCATGGAGCCTAAGTGGTTAAGGGAAATCTCCTTAAAGCAGAGCTAAGGCCTCATACACACTGGCGTTTTTTGCAGCTCTCCATGTTAGTTAATGGCCCCATAAAAACGTCGGCGTTTTTGAGCTGTAGGTGGCGTCGGCGTTAGTGAGCAGAAAGTAGAACCCATGGCCATGGCGTTCTGAGGCTGCAACGTTTTGACGTTTTTTGACGCCGACGCCACAAAACGCCAATAAACGCCAACAAACGCCACCTAATATTGCACCGGCGTTTTCCGGCGTTTTTTGACGCCGACGTTCTTAGGTTGAAAAATAGCAGAGGGATGATTTTTTTTAAAAAACGCCTATTGACGCCGACGCTCACTAACGCTCAAAAACGCCAATGCATAACGCCGAAAAACGTAGACTTTTTTTCCTTGACGTCGGACCCGACGTTTTGTTTATTTTTTTAGATACGCCCGTGTGTATGAGGCCTAAAGGTAAAAATACTTACCTTAGTTCCTACAGTCTGATGCCTGCTAAGTCCCTTACTGATGCTGGCATATTCCCTCTGGTTTCTTCCAGGGGCCGTTCTTTGGTCATCTTGGATGGCTGGCACAGAATGACGTCACTCCTGCCATAGGCGTGCGCCAGGTGTGCTGGGCACACCCTAATCACTTTGTGCAGTGCTGATTCCCCCTACTGCCCAGGCTTGCACCCTCCCACCACAGTGCTGCTGGCTTCCCTCCTCTCCCCCCAGTTGCTTTGGAGGTGTTTCAGGATGGAGAGTAAGGAAAGGGTCTAATCAATATGTAATTAACAGGCTCCTTCCTTTTCTAAATGAACACAGTGAACACACTATATATACTTATACTTATAACTGAACCATAGGAAACTGTTTATTATGCTTCAGTTTGTGAATGAACAGGAAGCTGCTTAGCTCAGAGCATTTCCCATTCATCCACTGCCCAGTGCAGCTGAGGCTGCAGAGAAAGGCATGTGTGTTTGAGCTTTGGGGTGCACATCCTAATGCAGTGGTTCTCAACTCCGGTCCTCGGGACCCCCCAACAGGCCAGGTTTGCAGGACAACTGAAATACATCACAGGTGATATAATTTGCTGCTCAGTGATTGCAGTGTTCTAGTCTGCATCTCCCCAAGGTAATACTTAAAATCTGGCCTGTTGGTGGGTCCCGAGGACCGGAGTTGAGAACCACTTCCCTAATGCAATAGGCTGCGCACATGTTTAGGGGTGCAGTGATCCCAGCAAACTGTGTACAACTCCATGTACATTCTACAAGGGATTGCGAACAGGCAGGCAAGTGTATTTTTGATTGCAAAAGACAATTTGTATGTTTGTTCTGCAATAAAAAGCCAGCATGTTTGCAATCTTTTATTTTTAAACTTGAGTTCCTCTTTAACCACTTCAATGCTAGCATGTTTTAACCCCTTCATTACCATGCCATTTTTCAGTTTCAGTGCTGTGATTCTTTCACTGGCAATTGCTTTCTCATGCAACACTGTACCTGAATGAATTTTATATGAGGTATTGAGACAGAGAGAGTGCTTCCATTTGGTAGGATTTAATAACCATTGGTGTTTTGTATTTATTACTGCATAAAGGAAAAAAGACCAAAAAATTTGAAAAAAAATAAAACATTTTTTCCCTAAAGCCCAGTTTTGATCCGTAAATAATGATCTCTTTCAGTAGGGTTGTGCCCACACTGCAAGGGCTAATAGCTTGTTTCGCCCAGGGGAGAAGGGAAAGATATTTGCTTCTGTGATCCTCTGCTCCCCTGGCAGCTGGCGCCCCCCCACGTTCCACGTGGTGGACTGTCCCTCAAGTCCAGAGCAAGGCTGACATATAGTGGGAAGATGGAGAAGAAGGGGTTAATGTACAAATGTGTAGGATAAATAAGTGAAGGGTTAATATACAGGTCAGATCAAAGACACACAATGGGGCTGACATATACTATAGATCAGTGGTTCTCAACTTGAGTCCTCAAGTACCCTCAACATGCCATGTTTTCAGGTTTTCCTTTATCTTGCACAGGTGCTTTAAATCAGAGTCAATGGCTTGATACTTTGGACAGCTATTTTATGTAAGGCCCCTTTCACACGAGCGGAGCCCTTTTTTTGACGGGCTCCGCTGCTCATCGGGGATCCTTCCGTTTATCCCCGCTGAGGCGGCGGATGACAGGACAGTCTCTGCACTCCATGCAGAGACTGAACTGTCACAGCTCCATTCTCCTCTATGGAGGATCGGATGAACACGGACCACAGAAGGCAACTTCTGAAAAGGTTCCTGTACTACTTCTAGGCGACTTCTATCCGACTTGTGCCAATAGGATTCAATAGAAGTCGCCTCCAAGTCGGATCCCCATCTACGTGGAAGCGACTTTACAGTTAAAAGAATAGAATTTATTTTTAGGCAGCCCCCTCCCTCCCTTCTCTGATTGGTCAAGGCAAAGTCGCCTGGCAAAAGTCGTGTTGTAAAGTCGCATGAGGTCCTTGAAGTTGCGCTGAAAGTCGCGCTGAAATCGCCTAGCGAACTCGGGTCGCCCCTATGTGAATGCAGGCTAACAGTATGGGGCCTGGGCTGAGTGGGGGAGGAGAGTGATCTCCGCCGACGGACATAGAGTCCGCCCCCACCGCTGATTGGCTCCCCCGCTACACAGTGAGCATGCGCGGCCACAACACTCACTCCCGCGCCCGCTGTCAGGTGACCGCAATTTGCGATATCAAGCCACTTTGTTGCCATCATTTGACGGCGGGCGGTCAGGAAGTGGTTAAAAAAAAATGAACCTTTACATTCACTTTAAGCCATAGACACCCAGACCCAAGTTTTTACAGCATCATTATGTAAATGAAAGCAAATATAAACCCAAAAACAAAAATGTAATATATTTCAGTGTGCCAAATTCTTAGATGTTGTGGCTGACTTTTTTGAGGTTAAGAACATTGATCTTCCCAGAAAAGCAGTGCCCTTGTCACTTCCTGTGAGCTGAAAGGACAACATAAACAGTATTATCCCTTTTTTGTGAACTACTAGTTCTGTCAACTAGCATGTTATGTAAATGAACATAAGCAGACATATTTGAAGTCCATCCTGTGTGACAACTATGGCTGCCTCCAAAAGATACAGTGAAGAAGAGGGCAAAAGGCACAGGAAATGTATTATTTCCAGGCAAAAAAGCAGGTGAAAATAAAAGGAAAAAAGCCTGAAAAAAAAAAAAAAGAAATCTAATGCAATCACCACATCCAATTACTGGTAAGTTGCAGTATAATCCATATTTGTATTTGGGTTTGAATACCATTTAACTTGACTTAAACTGGTATTAAATCCAAAAGCAAACCTTTATTATATTGCAGCTTACCAATTCTTAGATGTGATGGCTGTATTTATCCCTGTCCCCTGTGTACTGCCTACAATACCTGTGTACTGGCTCCCTGTGTACTGCCTACAATACCTGTGCACTGGCTCCCTGTGTACTGCCTACAATACCTGTGTGCTGGCTCCCTGTGTACTGCCTACAATACCTGTGTGCTGGCTCCCTGTCCCCTGTGTACTGCCTACAATACATGTGTTCTGGCTCCCTGTCCCCTGTGTACTGGCTACAATACCTATGTACTGGCTCCCTGTCCCCTGTGTACTGGCTACAATACCTGCGTAATGGCTTCCTGTCCTCTGTGTACTGGCTACAATACCTATGTACTGGCTCCCTGTCCCCTGTGTACTGCCTACAATACCCGTGTACTGGCTCCCTGTCCCCTGTGTACTGGCTACAATACCTGTGTACTGGCTCCCTGTCCCCTGTGTACTGGCTACAATACCTGCGTAATGGCTTCCTGTCCCCTGTGTACTGGCTACAATACCTGTGTACTGTCTCCCTGTCCCCTTTGTACTGCCTACAATACCTGTGTTCTGGCTCCCTGTCCCCTGTGTACTGGCTACAATACCTGTGTACTGGCTCCCTGTCCACTGTGTACTGGCTACAATACCTGCGTAATGGCTTCCTGTCCTCTGTGTACTGGCTACAATACCTGTGTACTGGCTCCCTGTCCCCTGTGTACTGCCTACAATACCTGTGTACTGGCTCCCTGTCCCCTGTGTACTGCTACAATAATTGTGTATTGGCTACAATAGCTGTGTACTGACTCCCTGTCCCCTGTGTACTGGCTACAATACCTGTGTAATGGCTCCCTGTCCCCTGTGTACTGGCTACAATACCTGTGTACTGGCTACCTGTGTACTGGCTACAATACCTGTGTACTGGCTACAATACCTGTGTACTGGCTACCTGTGTACTGGCTACAATACCTGTGTACTGACTACAATACCTGTGTACTGGCTACCTGTGTGCGGGCTGCAATACCCGTATACTGGCTCACCATGTACTGGCTTCAATACGTGTGTACTGGCTACAAAACCTGTGTACTGGCTGCATACTGTGTTACTGGCTGCAATATACCCCACCTGTGATGCTCATCTGTGTCCTGTGATACTGAGCTGTATTCTCCTGACACAATATGTGGAATACAGGAGAAGGAGTGGGTGGATTATATGAGGGGTGGGGCTTATGAGAAATAGGAGGGATCAAAAAGGAAGGGTGCCCCTCCCATCATAAAAAAAATGTCACCAGCCGCCACTGCACACTGCACTCTGCTGTAATTGAGATCTTTCTAACAGCAATCA
The DNA here is from genome assembly GCA_018402905.1 of Glandirana rugosa. Classification (NCBI taxonomy): domain Eukaryota; kingdom Metazoa; phylum Chordata; class Amphibia; order Anura; family Ranidae; genus Glandirana; species Glandirana rugosa. Next base: position 163,898 of record BLSH010051061.1, read on the forward strand.
CTGCTGGTATGGTGTATGAGAACATCCCTATCCGCACCACAGAAAGAGCCGGGCCATGATGTTTTACATCAGCATGGGGGACAAGTAAATATCGGCATGAGAAAAAGACAAAAAAGCGCAGCGCTAATTTACTAATCAATAACACAATCATGCTGGAACCCTCCAATGTATGGAAATCTTAATGAACTTCAATATCAGTGCGGTCTCATCATCAGGGCTCATATGTGCTTTCTCATGAGTGCCGATATGTGCGTTCTCATATGTGCGTTCTCATCAGTGCCCATAGGTGTGTTCCCATCAGTGCCCATAGGTGCATTCTCATCAGTGACCATATGTACATTCTCATCAGTGACCATATGTGCGTTCTCATCAGTAACCATATGTGCGTTCTCATCAGTGACCATATGTGAGTTCTCATAAGTGCCCATGTGTGCGTTCTCATCAGGACCCATGTGTGCGTTTTCATCAGGGCCCATGTGTGCATTCTCATAAGTGACCATGTGTGCATTCTCATCTGGGCCCATGTGTGCGTTCTCATCAGGGCCCATGTGTGCGTTCTCATCAGGGCCCATGTGTGCGTTCTCATAAGTGACCATGTGTGCATTCTCATCAGGGCCCATATGTGCGTTCTCATCAGTGCCCATATGTGCGGTCTCATATGTGCCCATATGTGCGTTCTCATATGTGCATTCTCATCAGTGCCCATGTGTGCGGTCTCATGTGTGCGTTCTCATGTGCATTCTCATATGTGCGTTCTCAAGTGCGTTCTCATATGTGCGTTCTCATGTGCGTTCTCATATGTACGTTCTCATATGTGCCCATATGTGCATTCTCATATGTGTGTTCTCATGTGCATTCTCATATGTACGTTCTCATATGTGTGGTCTCGTGTGCGTACTCATCAGTGCCCATATGTGCATTCTCACATGTGCATTCTCATGTGTGCATTCTCACATGTGCATTCTCATATGTGCGGTCTCATGTGTGCGGTCTCACGTGTGCAGTCTCGTGTGCAGAGCGGGGATCATTACAAGACACCGGCGGGGTGACAGAGGGGGGAATCCCCGGGTGGTGACAGATCTTGTATCTTGTGTATGAAATACCGATAACCAAAACGTGCCGCTGTTGTGCCAAACGCCGCCTCTTAGACCGGCTTTGGACCAGTGTGCTGTCAATCACAAAGTCGGTTTAAGAGGCGGTGTTTGGCAAAAGTTCTTCCCTTCTGCTTCTAGGGAACTACAAGTGGACAGTTACAAGACCGCTGGCTGGGAGTACAGGACTGATAGCAGCCAGCGGTCAAACAGGAAACCACAGGGGAATAATGTTTTTTCAGCAAGTTCAGCAGGCTACTACAGAGGAACTACAGAGCTCAGCAGAAGATGGATGGCATAGTTGGTGAAGGTAGGAGATGAGCAACAATGACATGGAAAAATGTTTTTTTTTCCCGGAGTTCTGCTTTAAGGCTTTCTTCATTTATTTTCATTCCTGGATCTAGCCAGTAAGTTGGTTGTATTTCATCAAAACATACTTCTCTACAAATGTTGCAGTTATAGGGTTGAGACAAACCATTTAACATGGACAGGGTGCTTACAATGATCAGCTTATTCATGGAAACCTTTTATCTCAAAAGAAAAAAAAAACATATTTGCTGTAAATGCTTGTGTTACTGCAACATAGATTCAGCTTTGTTTTCTTAGCGTATCAAAATCCGATGCGTCTAACACTCCCCTCCCACAGACTGACAGTGCTGCTGTCCAAATGTGCCCCCCTGTGCTCTTTCATCCAGAATGTGGGCACACTAATAGGAGGTGTATTACTGGCTAGATCACCATCATCATACAGTAGTTCATTTGGGCAAGGCTGTCCCAAACAAACTATGTCCCTCACTAACATGTAAGGCTGCTGGATGTGCGGTATAAACTGTATGTGGCTAAGGCTACATACCGCATACAGCACAGTGTTCCGGGTTCTACTTGAGACTTCCTGTCTCATACCCGGAACCAGGGCTTTTGTTTCTCAGGGAAAAGGTGCAGGTATTCCCCACTTCTGACTCACCCCTTGTCTCCGTCCCCTACCCACCTCTGAGCATCGTCCCTTGGTTCCACCCCCTACCCACCTCCCAGTATCACACTTTTTAGAGCATGCGGTTCATTTTGGGGTGCTAAGAATTTTTTATGGAATTTGTTATTGATAACGAGAAAGGCAGTAGATTAGATCCATTGCCACCAGCAACAATAGACCCCGCCAGCAACAATAGCCCCCTCCAGCAGCAATAGGCACCCCTCTCTCCACCAACAGCAGATCCTCCTCACAACAATAGACCCCCCCCAGCAACAATGGACCCCCTACAACAAAATACCACCCCAGCAACAATAGACCCCCAGCAGCAACAACAGATCCCCCAGCAGCCAACATCAACAGACCCTCCAGAAATCAGCATCCATAGACCCTACAGCAGCCAGCATCATTAGATCTCTCCCTCAGCAGTTGATCCCTCCTTGTAACAATTGACCCCCCAGCAACAATAGACCCCCCTCAAAAAATGGATCCCTTTCAGTGGAAATAGATCCCTTCAGCAGCCAGTATCAATAGACCCTCCAGCACGCCCCAGCACCTTTTGCCATTACATACATTCAGTTCTAGAGGTGCCGGAACTGCGTTCCCCTGCGTTCCCGCTGAAAAAAAGCCCTGCCCGGAACACAGTAGAGTCTATCTGATCGGCGCTCAACCATTCACAGAAAGTGATGTATTCTAGCAATGATTGGCTGATTGGCTGAGTCAGAGAGGCAGGCTGATGGATGTCACAACTTCTAACTCAGCCAAGTTACTGAGGGAAATAGTTCATTTCGGCCATCTTGGCCCAAACAAACTATGTAAAGTGTAACAAAAGCTGGAGTTCCATTTTAAAAAAAGAAAACAAATGCAGCCACCACATCTATTGATTGGCAAGCTGAAATATATTACATTTTTGCTCTTTGGCTAATAATGCTTTAAATCCTAACTTCAGGTTTGATTGGTTGAACGGCGGGTTTTGCCGTTGAAAAATGCCTCCGATGGGTCTGTGCATGCACAGCACCAAACGTCACTCCAGCTGATATGTTGATGATCTGGCGTGACGTCAACACCGCGCATGCGCAAATTGTCAGAGGCATTATTTGACACTATGCTAACAGCGCAGGGAGAATGTACTTGTCAGATTCTGCCTCGCTGTTGCGGGGTGGGTTTTCCGTGTGCTGAAGGGTGTGTTTGTGTGTGTTGAATGGCGGGTTTTGCCTGTATCTAAGGGCGGGTTGCAACACACAAAAACCTTCCCTTCACCACACCCCCAAAACCCGCAACAGCAATCTTTGTAGATTGTCGGATAATGCCTCCAATGATCTGCGCATGCGCTGTGTTGACGTCACGTCAGCTGATCAGCATATCAGCTGGAGTGGCGTTTGGTACTGCGCATGCGCAGACCCATCAGAGGCTTTTTTCAACAGGAGACATTTTTCAATAGAACACCGGAAACAGCCACTGATATGGCATGCAATTTGACATGTCCTGTGGCTTGTTCACACCTTAATCTGGTGCAGGAAAATGGGCGTTTCCAGTACTGCGTTCAAAATACATGTTCTGCTGTGGTGTCAATATATTCCTAATGACACCCGAAAGGAAGATCACAAACGCAGTGCGGTTGCCTTTCCCGGATCGCGTGGTACTGTATCAGCACATGATCCGGTGGAGTGCATTTTTGAAAAGTAGTGCATGTACTACATTCAGATAAATGGGCTGAAAATCGCATCATACAGGAATGAAGACCACGTTTCTGTGTAATTCAGGTGTGAACCGGCCCCCAGAGCTAACATTCTTATAGCACGGCGCTATGTGTGTAATCACTTAGTATATTGCAGTCACAAAGTGGGCAAGGATAATAAAAGGTTATTCATTTTACAAGAATATTCTGCATATGCAAAGCATCCTATCGATAACGTATACAGGAGATCAAAATGGAGTCTTGAAAGTTGCTACAGGATTGTTTTTTCCGGATTGCTAAAGCCTCGTACACACGAGACAACGATCATATACAACAGGTCGTATGAACGACCATTGTATGCAAAATCAATCGTTCGTATGCGCGATTAGAACAGCCGACATACGACGGTCGTACAAGGGGAGTTGTATGAGCAGACTAGAAAACTTGGTTGTACCAACAAGCGGTCGTATGGCCATTGTATCGTGTGTATAGAGCAGTTGGTACAACAAGTTGTATTGTACAAAACACGCATGCTCAGAAGTCAGGAGCGGCCGGATGCTAATTACATGCACCTGAACGTTGTTCTGTGGTCGTACGATCGTGTAGTGCAGTCAGTATGCAAGTTACATTATCCAACATACGATTTGAGACGTACGATCGTCGTCCCGTGTGTACAAGACATTAATCATTTTCTCCACCTCTGATTAGCAGTTTAGCCAATAGCTTTTTCAGCTGATTTTTGTAGCAGGATGTTTAATTAACACTCGAAAAGTTGTACCTATCAAATCAGTACATTGTCCCTTAAAAATATATTTATATGCCTGGTCACATGTTAGACGATCGCTATGACAAACCTGTATAGTCAGTATGCAAAGCGCTCTGTGGTCTGCAGGCAGAGACAATCATTGTATCTTGCCTTTTGCCAGCGCTCAAACTCTCACGGGCTCTGACTCCTACAAGTGTAGCAAAACAGTAAGGGAATATAATCAAGATAATGTGTGTCACAGCTGTTCACAACTGGGATGTAATAATCCCACGTTCCTTGGCAGCAAAAAGTGTTGCCGTTTAATTCCTGAGCTAGTAAAAATGGCCATTCATTTAGTGTAAAGCCATTCAAAAGTACAGCCACAGCTCAGCCAAGACTGTGTTAAAACTTAAAGGAGAACTTTACTTAGCTGTCATTTTTATCTAAGGCCACTTTTACACTGAGGCGTTTTTCAGGCGCTTTTGCGCTAGAAATGGCGACTGTAAAGCACCTGAAAAACTCATCCCAGTGCATCCAAGTGCTTTCACACTGGGGCGGTGCTCTTGCAGGAAGTTAGGAAAAGAAATCAATGGGCAGCGCTTCCGAAGCGGCCGAACACCGATTCGGAAGCGATGCGCACCGGCACTTTTAACCCCTTTTTAACCACTTGTGGGGAGTTAAAAGCGCCCTGCTCCCACCTTCATAGCGGCACCATAGCGCCGCTATAACAGCGGAAAAGCGCCGCTGAAACTAGCAGCGCTTTACCGCTACAGCCCCGCCCCAGTGTGAAAGTGCCCTAACTGGTCCACACTGAATAATCCTACTGTCATAGGATATAAACTAGAATACTGGAACTATCATTATATCTTTTCATGTGACAACACTGAGGAAATTACACTTTGCTACAATGTAAAGTAGTGAGAGTACAGCTTGTATAACAGTGTAAATTTGCTGTCCCCTCAAAATAACTCAACACACAGCCATTAATGTCTAAACAGCTGGCAGCAAAAGTGAGTATACCCCTATGTGAAAATGTCCAAATTGGGCC
>BLSH010051061.1:181042-199413 GCA_018402905.1 Glandirana rugosa
CCACGAGGTAGCCAGCACCCCCACCCCCGGTCTGCCTGGGACCAGGGGTAGGTCCGTCTGGCCCCCACCCCCACGACCGATGGAGCACCAGCTGCCACTGCGTTTGACAGGCAGCACTGCCCACAAGGACTACCACAAATGTAATCTAGGCCTAATGGAGCCCCAGAAAGCATAAACCTGATAGGGTCCCTGTTCCCAGTTATATCCCAAACTATGAAAAAATACGTTTTGGCAGGACATAGACTTTTAATAAGTTTACCCTAATTAGAAGATTCAAGGCTTTTTTTCCCCAAATATTCAATTTAGGACCTATTACAAAAATTGATAATAAAATCTCTTTGAAAGTATTTAGAGCATGACTGTGCAAACGTGTATCAGACTTTCAGCTCAATTTGGACTTCTTCTTTCCAGTGCATTGATTTGTGAGGCAGAACGTTAATCCGACCCTCGCATTTCTCCAAACCGGGAAACAATGGGCACTTCGAACATTGCCTTGAGGTCTGCAGATACTAGGCCGGGCACTGGAGTCGTTCCCTCGTTGCTCCTGTGAATACACAAATGAACTTCATGCCACACAAGCCAGTCTGCAGCTGCTATGATAGGAACTTCTGATAGGACGGAGGGCAATTTGGCAGCTTTGCCTTGGGTATGGAAACAGCTTGTTCCCGGGCAGAAAGAAGAAAATCAAATTGTATAGACGTATTCTTGTGTAATGACTATATTTTACGCTGTCACTGGTGGGGGTGGCAACAAAATCGAGGCAGAGATAGCAGAATGTGGAGGCCATGATTATGGCAGCGGAGAGTCACGGTTGGATGGTAATCTTTCACACTCAGTAGAATCTCACACAATGCAACCTTATGGAGCGCTTTGAAGTCACTCTAAACAAAGCCACCCTCCTCCCTTCTCACAGACAGACATATTAGATCGCTGAAAGTGTAAAATGTTTGGCCTCTGTTGGTTTATGCAGAAAATGTCGTGTTTTAGACATCAGGCGAGCCTTGCATTCCAATATGTTGAAAGCCTTAGTGCTTAGGAACACCGAAGAATTATTTCAGTGTGAATTGCTGGATCAGAACGGCGACTTCATATTTTCTCTTATAACGTGTCAAAAGAAATGTGGGCTCAATGGCATCCTGCCCACATTTCTATACCCACTATGCTTAGTACCTGAAAAGAGAAGTATTGTGCATTCAGGTATTTTTTATTACCATCATTTGCCATCTTTCAATCATTTCCAAAGCTTTATAGGCTGTTATTTTAGTTTTCATGGAAACACGTTGTATAGTCTGTAGCCTCTTGGGGGCACACCTGTCTATCTGATACTTCAGCTATCCAAAATATGTATTGCTTTCTAACTGTACCTTCTCTAATGTGGAGTCTTAGCACAAGTATTGGGACGCCTGTCTTTACACACACATGAGCTTTAATGCCATCCCAGTCTTAGTCCGTAGGGTTCAATATTGAGTTGGCCCACCCTTTGCAGCTATAACAGCTTCACCTCTTCTGGGAAGGCTGTCCACAAGGTTTAGGAGTGTCTATGGGAATGTTTGACCATTCTTCCAGAAGCACATTTGTAAAGTCAGGCACTGATGTTGGACGAGAAGGCCTGGCTCACAGTCTCCGCTTTAATTCATCCCAAAGGTGTTCTATCAGGTTGAGGTCAGGACTCTGTGCAGGCCAGTCAAGTTCCTCCACCCCAAACTCACTCATCCGTGTCTTTATGGACCTTGCTATGTGCACTGGTCCAAATCATTTGGTGGAGGGGGGATTATGGTGTGGCGTTGTTCTTCAGGGGTCGGGCTTGGCCCCTTAGTTCCAGTGAAGGGAAAACCTAAGGCTTCAGCATTCTAAGACATTTTGAACAATTTCATGCTCCTAACTTTGTGGGAACAGTTGGGGGATGGTCCCTTCCTGTTCCAACATGACTGCCCACCAGTGCACAAAGCAAGGTCCATGAAGACATGGATGAGTGAGTTTGGGGTGGAGGAACTTGACTGACCTGTACCTCAATCCGATATAACACCTTTGGGATGAATTAGAGCAGAGACTGTGAGACAGGCCTTCTCGTCCACATCAGTGTCTGACTTTACAAATACGCTTCTGGAAGAATGGTCAAACATTCCCATAGACACTCCTAAACCTTGTGGACAGCCTTCCCAGAAGAGTTGAAGCTGTTATGGCTGCAAATGGTGGGCCAACTCAATATTGAACCCTATGGTCTAAGACTGGGAAGCCATTAAAGTTCCTGTGCGTGTAAAGGCCCCAGTACTTTTGACAATATAGTGTATATTCAGTACATCTCTGCAATACATTCACTGTTCCCACGCTTTGCTTCTTTAACTACTTCAGCCCCGGAAGGATTTCCCAGGTTAGGACCAGAGCCCTTTTTGCGATGCGGCGCTGCGTCGCTTTAACTGACAATTGCGCGGTCGTGCGACGTTGTACCCAAACGAAATTTGCGTCCTTTTTTTCCCACAAATAGAGCTTTCTTTTGGTGGTATTTGATCATCGCTGTGTCTTTTCTGATCGCCGCTATAAACAAAAGAAGAGCGACCATTTTGCAAAAAAAAAAAAACACATTTCTTACTTTTTGCTAAAATACAAATCCTAAAAAAACATTTTTTTTCCATTGGTTTTGGCCGATTTATATTCTTCCTCATATTTGCGATAAAAAAAAATCGCAATCGGCGTTTGTTGATTGGTTTGCGCAAAAGTGGTCGCGTTTCCGGATGATGAGAATTAATTTTTGGGGTTTTTATTTATTTTTTACAAGTAATGGCGGCGATCTGCGATTTTTAGCGGTACTGCGATATTGGGGCAGACATGTCGGACCATTTTGACACTTTTTTGGGACCATTGGCATTTATACAGTGATCAGTGCTATAAAAATGCACTGATTACTGTGTAAATGCCATTGGCAGTGAAGGGGTTAACCTGCAGGGGGCGCTCTAAGGGTTAACTGTGTTCCCTGGGCGTGTTCTTACTGTGTGTGGGTTGCCCTAACAGGGGAAGGGAAGTGATCACAGCTTCCATGTAGAGGAAGGCTGTGATCACAACCCTTCCCCCTCTCACAGAACGGAGGTCCGTGTTTACTTACAAGGACCTCCTTTTTTCAGTGTGGGGGGGCATCGCGGGTAGCCGGCGGAGATCGAGTCTGCGGCACCCGCTCCCTGGCCCTCCCCGAACACAGTGAGCGTGCAGGCCCGCCTCTGGTGGCGCGCGCGCGCTCACAGTGCACGATCTCGCGGCCACCATCGTATGACGGCGGTTTGCGATATCGAACCACTTTGTCGCCGTCAACCTGCGGTTGGCGGTTGGCAAATGGTTAAAGAGTAACTCCACTTTTCTTAAGAAAATAACATTCCTCTCTGGGTGATCTATGTAGATTGCAGGGATTTTAACAAACTTTGTTGCAGATTCCTACCTTCTGTTATTCTGACGGAACAACTGTTTGTTTGTCTGTGTCCATGTGCCGAGTGACTCTGTATGGAAGTGGTTTCATAATTATCAATCAGCTGCTGCACCCGCGGGGCTCTAATGAGGAAAGTGGCTAGGTCTGCATCCCTTTATACTAGGTTCACACCTATGTGTGTGGATGCGGGAATCGGAGCAATTGAAGCACCCGCAACCTCCCACAGTGAAAAGGCCCTGCTCTTAGGAGCCACATGGGGCTGCCATTCATTCTGAATGGCACTCCCACCTATCTCAGCCCGCAGCGAGATTGCAGGAACCACAGGGAAATCGCATGGTCTTTTTTTCCTGTGGCTGCTTTTTTTGAAAAGGTGCATGCTCCTTTTTTTTTGCGTAAAACACAGGCAGGGCAGCCCATTCATTTGAATGGGCTGCTGTATCCACGCAAATGCAGGCCGGAAAATTGCATAGGTGTGAACCTAGCATCAGACGTGATTTCCCTTGGAGAGTATCTCACCAAAAATGACATTTAGTGCAGACTTCTGGAAAAATCAGTCAGCCAATCACACAAGCAGGAAACGACATATCTGGGTGGCATTCTGTATACCATCTATGTACAGACCGCCTCCAGGTAGCCATATTGCATTGCATTTTACAGAAAAATTACAGAGCTGCAGATTGAAAAGAAAAGGTAATTTTTAATAACATTCAATCATGATATGACTTGTGGCTCAATTGTATATGCTATATTATTTTTTTCTATTTGCTATATTTTTCCCCACAAAGGTGGAGTTACCCTTTAAAAATGCTCCAATAGATAGAAAAATACTTGTTGATCCTGCCAGAAACCTAATGCGCTCATAACTTCCTGTTTCCCCCCCACCGGCAGTGTGAACTTAACCTAACAGGAACTTTTCAGCATAAGGACAGACATGTACTGAATATGTTTGCTTATCTTTTGCGCAGACACACACTTTAGGGGTCTATGGGGTCGATTCACTAAAATATAATAAACAGTTTACTTTACAAGGGAAGTTGCACTTTGGAAGGGAATTTTCCCCAGAGCTTAGTGAATGGTGTGAAGCTCTGCTGACTTCCTTCAGCCATTCATGTGCGTGCAGAAATACTTTTGTTTTTTTTTAATCTTTCTTATATGTGATTGGGTGTTCTTTGCACCACATGTATTAAGCTCTGGGGAAAATTTCCTTCCAGAGTTCAACTTCCCTTGCAAGTGAATAGCCTATTTTACTTTCAACCCCTGTGTATACATTTTCAGCCAGAATTCACACATTTTATCAATTGAATACTATTTCAAAAATCAGTGGATTGTGGGCAAAAGCTGAGAATCTTGGGTGAAACTATTTATAAATATACCCTTAGATTTGCTAAGGCTTCATGTACATCAGATTATTTTTTTTCCAGTACCAAATACAAAAAGAAAAATGTTGTTACCTATGCCTTTTTTATGCATCAGGTACCTTTGCATTGACATAAAGCGGCGCCCCGCAAGGCACGCACTCAAAACAAATGTATCGGCACACTGTAAAGAGCATACAATAAAACACATGCCTTGCCTTGAGGCGCACTAGGAAAAATAAGTCAGGTGCTCAAAGAAAATAAAAATATAAGTCAGGTTCTCAAAGAAAAAAAAGTCATGTTCCCATAGGAAATGGAAAAAAATATGTCAAGTGCACATAAAAAAATAAGAAAGCTTGCCCATAGAAAATGAAAAAAATAAGTCGGGTGCCCATAGAACTTTTTTTTTTTTTTTTAAAGTCAGGTGCGCATAGAAAATAAAAAATAATTCAGGTGCCCATAAAAAATTTTAAAAAAATCACCTATCTATAGAAAATAAAAAACACCTATAGAAAAAAAGTCAGGTGCCATAGAAAAAAAAAATAAGTCAGGTGCTCAGAGGAAATTAAAAAAAAATCACATGCTGATAGAAAATAAAAAAAAATAATAATAAGTCAGGCACTCATAGATAAAAGATAAAAAAAAAGCCAGGTGCTGATAGAAAATAAAAAAAAAGTCAGGTGCCCATAGAGAAAAAAAAGGCAGGTGCCTATAGTAAATAAAAAAAAAAAGTCAGATGCCCATAGAAAATAACACAATAAGTAAGGTGCCTATGGAAAATAATAAATAAAAAAAAGTCAGGTGCCCATAGAAAATAAAAAAATAAAGCAGGACATGGACTGTGCAAATTCCTTTCCTGCAACCACGGGTTGTGTGAAATAAATTCACACAATTCCCCCATCAACACAGACAGTGCTGACAGGGGAATCCTTCCAATGCAACATGCATGAATGTGCAAAAAAAGTTCACACATGAATGTGCATCAAAAATGCATGAACAAGTGCAAGTGTTCTGCACCACAAGTGCATTGCTAATAACAGATGAGCTGGAGCAGCCTTGTGTGATTGCTACCACTATATAGCAGTTTATGAAGAATAAACGGATTTTCCATCTTTGCAAGTTCAGCAGTATCTGACTGTCAAGGTTTGCATATGAGCACCAAATTGCTTATGAAGTGTGTTATTGCTACTGGGATTTACAATTTAGTTGAAATTCTCCGAAATGCACAGAAGTGGAATTGCAGGAGTGCTGTGGTTGAATGCCTGTATGGACAAGTATTCCACTACAAGCACCTTTATAGCCCATTGTGATGACTTTTATGTTTACGGCTGTTTCTTTCCTTGATTGTTTGATTTTGCACTTAAAACATGGTCCTTTGTGTTTACGGTGAGATTAGGATCATTGGATTAGGCGTCTGTAGTGTCTATTTTTAAGCTAAATTGTTTTTTTGGGGGGGCAGGTGACAACTGTATTGTGGTGTTTTGTATTTTTGCAAGAAAAAAAAATTCCTTAAAGTTTTTTTCAATTTTCTAAAATTCACTGGAGAAAGTGCCTACAACCTTTTTTTTACTTTTATTTTTCTGGATTTAGCCCTGAATTCAGAGATGCCAGTTCCTAGTAAAAATTAAACCTAAGCCCTCATACACACGGGCGTTTTTTGACGCCACGTTTTTGGGCGTTTTTTTACAGCTCTCCATGATATTCTATGGCCCCCTAAAAACGGCAACGTTTTTGAGCTGTAGAGGGCGTCGGCGTTAGTGAACTGTAACTAGAACGTGGGACCAGCGCGTACCGAGGCAGTAATGTTTTGCCGTTTTTGACGCCGACGCCGCAAAACGCTCACTAACGCCGTACTGGCATTAACCGACGTTTTTGACGCCGGCGTTTTCTGGTTAAAAAATAGCTTAGTAATTTTTTTAAAAAACGCCTATTGACGCCGATGAACGCCGATGCAAAACACCAAATAAACCGCAGATTTTTCCCTGACGTCGGACCAGACATTTTGCTAATTTTTTCTCATACGCCTTAAAGCGGAGGTCCGGGCTAAAAAAAAAAATTAAAAGTCAGCAGCTACACATACAGTAGCTGCTGACTTTTAATATTAGGACACTTACCTGTCCTGGAGTCCAGCGATGTCGGCACCCGCCGCCGATCTTCGGATCGGGGGACGGGTGCAGCCGCTTCCATCGCGGGTAAGGGAACCCGGACGTGTAAGCAGTACAGCTTCACGCCGGGCACCTTACCGCGCATGCGCGAGCTCTGCCACGCTCTGCTACTGGCCAGGCGGCCAGTAGCAGAGCGAGCAGGCAGGAGGGAGCCGGCTTCTGACGTCAGCGGCCGCGTCCGCCGGCCAGAACTCCCGGAAGTGTGGAAAAGGACACCTGTCTAAAGACAGGAGTCCTCTTCCCCCTCCCCCCCGAAAGGTGCCAAATGTGACACCTGAGGGGGGGAGGAATCCAACCAGCGGAAGTTCCACTTTAGGGTGGAACTCCGCTTTAAGGGTAAGTTTACCTTTTTCATGAAAAATTAAAAGGTGGAGTTGAAATATTCTATTGGGCCCAAATTGGTTTTTACCCCGCTGATGTTGGGACCTTTTCTACTCCTGATGACCACAGTCCGGCCCCCCTAAAGAACAGTGAACTGGTCCCTTGTTTAGAAAGTTTACAGTCCCCCGGTGTAGGGTATACAGACTGCTACACCGGCAGCACCTGGCATCATGGTCTTTATGTGCAGCAAGGTGTAGAGGGGTGGCCAGGGAATTCAATGTTAGTTCACCTTTCATTATTCATGAAAAGGTGAATATACCCTTTAAAGTGGTTGTCAACCTGTGACAACCACTTTAACCTACAGGTAAGCCTATAATAAGGCTTACCTGTAGGTGCCCTGCATATCTCCCAAACCTGTACGGTTCAGAAGATATGCAGTGTTCTGCATTTGCCAACATCATTTCGGCCTCCGTGCCGTTTCTCCACTGACACTGTGCCGTGACTGGCGGCTCCCGCACGCATGTGCGTGAGTGATGTCACGTGACTCCAGCCAGTCACAGCGCCGGAGTCGTGGCCCCGGAAGGAAGAGGGGCAGAAGATGGACGCGGCCAGCACAGGGGACAGCACTGGACAGCGCAAGCTACGTTTGCAGGTAAGTGGCACACAATGGGCTACTATGCGATGCAAAGTAGCCCATTATGCTTCTAATTTACAGAGGACTGTAGAGGACGTAAACCCCATCTGGGTTTACTTCCTCTTAAAGCTGGCCATAAACAATTAGATTTTTATTTGAACATTCATAGAAAGATCGTTCGTTAGAACATTCTTTCATGCCAACCCCAAGTCAATTTTGTTCAAAAGCCCTTAAATTTGCCAGACCTGCTATTTAAATAAAATCCCAGATATAATAACTGGGTTTCATTACATGTATGATTTTCTCAAACGAAAAACCACATTCACTGTTCGAAATTAATTCAACAAAAATTTTATATCTACTCTTTGGAATTTTCTTGTCACTGCAGTCAAAAATGAACATTTTGATCATGGGAATCATTAGAAAATCAATGTTCTTAAAATGTAAATTTTCAGTTGGAATACTACTGGTGTATGACCGGCTAAAATTAGAGAGTCACACAAAAGAGGGTCTTCTGGCTAATAATGGTAATAGTAGGGACCCTCTCACACCTGCATACAGGAAGACATTGTAGACAAGAAAGAAGTTATGTTGTACTCCACAAACGTTATATACTAAACATAAATCCAAATTCCCCTAACAAGGCACAATACCATACCATCCCCAACCATAAAAACCTTTAAAAACACACCCTGGCCTGGATGACCCACATATCACGCACACAAAAAGGCAATATTCTCTCAAATTTTAGCACCTTTAAAGGGTGGTGGCCACTTTACCTAAGCTGGAATCTAGAAGCAATATTTGAGTATACTTAATGTAACAATTGTATCAGCTGTTAAATAACCTTTTACACAAAACTTTGTATCCAGATCATCTGATGATAAGATTACTGATACAAACAGCAAACCGAGTACTAGATCTATTGATATCTTACGGTTGAGCACAATTCTATCCAAACTTGGCTGTCCTTCTCAAAGAAGTGGGGGTTAGAAAAGAACAGAAGTTGAAAGTGAAATAAAATACTAAATATTGAGATGTCACCAGAACAGTAATATCTGGAAATCTTCCAATAATGGCCTTTGCTCTGGTGACCCTGGTGACAACTAGAGATCCACTCACTTTGGAAGAATTTCCTCTCATTTCCTGTTTTGGGACAGGAAGTGAAGGGAATCCCTCCTATGGGACACAGATGGCAAAAAAACTGGCATGGGGTTGTCAGCACCTGGGGCAAGGCAAGTAATTTGCGTCCCCTAACCTGTGGACTTTTAGATACCCCCACCATGTTCACACCTCCAACCCCCCCCCCCCCCACACTCTAATCAGGGGCGTATCTACCACGAGGCAAACAAGGCATTTGCCTTGGGTGGCATTTTTCAGGGGGGTGGCACCGCCCCCAGGTAGAAAGGGAGAGGCAGCTTGGTTCACACATGTCTGGTGCGAATTTCCCCTCAGTTTTCACTGCAAATTTCCTAAGCAGCTGTTCAGCGGTTCAGCTGCTATCTAGATGCATTTCAGACATGGGAACTCTGCCCCCCTGCCCCAAAGCACCCCTCCCATTTGAGGACATTTGGGTGGGACAATGGCTCTCACTGCTGGCTCAGCCAATGAGGAGAGAGAGACCC
Organism: Glandirana rugosa; assembly: GCA_018402905.1. Lineage (NCBI taxonomy): Eukaryota > Metazoa > Chordata > Amphibia > Anura > Ranidae > Glandirana > Glandirana rugosa. Next base: position 190,558 of record BLSH010051061.1, read on the forward strand.
TGAACAGCTGAGGCTCCCATGCACATCACTGGATCAAGAAGGAGGTCAGGTGAGAATTGGGGGGGCTGTGGGGAAGCAGCACACAGAAGGTTTTTACCTTTATGATGCATGAAGGTAAAAAACCTTCAGCCTTTGCAACCACTTTAAGGGGCTGTAATAGCAGTCTCATGTAACAAGTCTCCAGTCTGTGACTGTTCTCCTGAAGTAAGTCTCCAGTCTCTAATAATTCCTTTAGCATGTTTTGAATCTCTGACCATCTTCTGTTCCTGCCTTCATTCTGCTGTAGCATTAGATTCACTGAATATTATGTTTGGCCCTTTGGTGAAGTCAGTAGCTGCACTTGAGGTGTATGTACACTATTTTACCGTAAGTATTGGGATGCCGGCCTTTACGTGCACATGACCGTTAATGGCATTTTAGTCTTAAGCCTCATACACACGCGCAGATTGTTGGCCAGCCAAACTTCCAACTTTTGTCCAAATTGGCTGTTGGTAAGTTTGTCTAGCACACTGATGGTAGTCAAGTAATCGGCCAACAAAGCCAAACGTAGTGACATGTTACGAGCGCATAATGAGGAAGTTCAGGTGAATGTGATTTGTGAATTAGGAACACAGATTACATGACCGAACACTTCCTGGATTCCGAGCATGCGTGTTTGCACTTCCAACTTTTTGTTGGCCAACTTCTGTACATACAAAATTGGCCAACAGAAGTTTTTCTAGTTTTGTCATCCAACTTCTGTTCGATGACAATTGGAAATTGGCTGTAGAATCATGCGTATACACAATCAGATTTTTGGCCAACGTGTTGGACGACCGTTGTTGCCCGATAATCATACCTTGTGTACGGGCCTTTAGTCTGTAGTGTTCAATATTAGGTTGGCTACCCCTTTGCAGCTATAACAGCTTTAACTCTTCTGGGAAGGCTGTCCACAAGGTTTAGGGGTGTGTCTGTGGGAATATTTGACCATTCTTCCAGTAGAGCATTTGCTCGGTCAGGCACTGATGTGGACGAGAAGTCTCCGCTCTAATTCATCCCAAAAGTGTTCTATCAGGTTGAGGTTAGGACTTTGTGCAGGCCAGTCAAGTTCCTCCACCCCAAACTCGCTCATCCATATCTTTATGGACCTGGCTTTATGCACTGATCCAAATCATTAGGCGGATGTCCACCCAGAACTAGAGTGGTCCCGGCCGTCATTTGGCTATACGGCAGGCGGGAACCAGTTAATAGCATGGGGTAGCTCATGTCCATAATGGGGATGGTTTTGACACAGCCCCAAATGATCCACAATGGCTCAAAATTGATATGGTCCAGAAATATTTTGAAAGCACCTGGACCAAATGGCATACACCCACGGATCCTAAAAGAATTGAGCTTTGTCTTTTCAAAGCCATTGTTTCTAATTTTTAGGGACTCTTTAATGACTGGCATAGTACCATTGGATTGGCGTAACCTGTGAACTTCTATAGTTGGGAAGATAGTGGAGAATGCAGAGAAGGGCAACCAAACTGATAAGAGACATGGAGAGCTCAGCTATGAGGAAAGATTAGAGGATCTGAATTTATTCTCTCTTGAGAAGAGGAGATTAACCACTAAACGGCTGCCTGCTGTCATTATACAGCGGTACTATGGCGTTGAATACCGTTGTTATGGCAGCAGATAGCTGCAATAACCATGGAATTTTTAAAAATGGTCCCCTTTCGGATAAAGGTGGTCTCTGCGGCGGATTCGTTGGAAGATCACTTTTATCGGGGGCGGGAGAGGGCCTCCCGCTGCTTTCCGGTCGCCTCCAGCATTGAATGGCGGAAGCGACATCAAGCGGCACTACCACCCAATACTCTTAAAGGGGAATTTTTTTTTTTTTTTCAAATGACATTTTTTTTTTATTACATTTTAGTGTAAATATGAGATCTGAGGTTTTTTTGACCCCAGATCTTACATTTAAGAGGTCCTGTCATGCTTTTTTTCTATTACAAGGAATGTTTACATTTCTTGTAATAGGAATAAAAGTGACCCAAAAATTTTATTTTAAAAGTAGTGTAAAAAAAAAAAAAGTAAAATAAGAAAAAAAAAATGAAAGCACCCCGTCCCGCCGAGCTCGCGCGCAGAAGCGAATGCATACGTAAGTCCCGCCCGCATATGAAAACAGTGTTCAAACCACGCATGTGAGGTATCGCCCCGATTGTTAGAGTGAGAGCAATAATTTTAGCACTAGACCTCCTGTGTAACTCAAACCTGGCAACCTGTAGAAATTCTTAAACGTCGCCAATGGAGTTTTTTAAGTACCAAAGTTTGTCGCCATTCCAAGAGTGGGCGCAATTTTGATGCATGACATGTTGGGTATCAACTTACTCGGAATAACATTATCTTTCACAATTCTCAGGGCTGGCTGTCAGCTCTCCCTTCTCAGCGCAAGCTGCTCAGCTGAGGGTTAATTGCCACTCTCAGCTTCCACTCAGCATCTCACCTTATGACCATATCCTGCCTTGTTAAGCCAGCTCTGCTGCTATATAAACTGCCTGGATCAAATCGCAGATGCCTTTGCCTTGGTCAACATCTCTGAAGGAATTCATATATATATATATTTTATGGTTAATTTTCTAGCAAAAAAAAAATGATTTTAACTTGTAAATACCGAATCTCAGAAAGAGGCTCAGTCCTTAAGTGGTCCATATATTGGACATGGTGTTGAGTTATTCACTTTAACCACTTCACCCCCGGAAGGATTTCCCATGTTAGGACCAGAGCACTTTTTGTGATTCGACAATCGCGCGGTCGTGCGATGTTATACCAAAACAAAATTTGCGTCCTTTTTTCCCACAAATAGAGCTTTCTTTTGGTGGTGTTTGATCACCTTTGCATCATTTCTGATCACCGCTATAAACAAAAAAAGATCGACAACTTTGCAAAAAAGAAAAACAATATTTCTTACTTTTTGCTAAAATACAAATCCAAAAAATATATATATATAAAAAACAAATGTATTCATCAGTTTTTCCTCATATTTTTGGTAAAAAAAATCGCAATCTGCGTATATTGATTGGTTTGCGCAAAAGTTGCCGCGTTTACAAACCATGAGAATGAATTTCTGGTGTTTTTTACCTTTTTTTTTTTGAACTAGTAATGGCGGCGATCTGCGATTTTTATCGGGACTTTGATATTGGGACAGATATGTCGGACATTTTTGACACTTTTTGGGACCAATGACATTTATACAGCGATCAGAAATTTAAATATCCACTGATTACTGTATAAATGTCATTGGCAGCGAAGGGGTTGACAGGGATCAGTAGATCTTTTAAATGCCCACTGAGAGAGCGGAGAACCGCCGTGTTTACATCGACGGTTCCCCGTTCTTTCTCTCTGGCGGGTCATCGCGGCTCACCAGCGGGCATTGGGTCTGCCCAAGCCGCAGGCACACTCCTGCAGTGTGCGGGGGGCTTGATAGTGCACCGCCAGCCGTTTATAGACAGCGATTCGCGCTACACTGCCACAGTGCAGCAGTAAGTGTACGCAAGTCGGTCGGGAACCGGTTAAGATCATCACAGAGAACCAGGGGACACCCTTTACATCTAGAGATTTAATCTCCAAATATGGAAAGGTTTCTTCATAGCTGTGAAAATGTGGAATAGACTCCCTCAAGAGCTGGTTCTGCCCAGCTCAGTAGATTGCTTTTAAAAAGGCCAGGATTCTTTCCCAAATATACATAATATAACTTGGTACTAACTATTATAGCTAAAGTCCAGGAAATATCTGATTGCCTCTTGGGGGATCAGGAAGGAATATTTTTTCCTGCTGGAGCAAATTGAATCAGGCTTTGCTGGGGTTTTTGCCTTCCTCTGGATCAACCGTGGGTATAGGATTGTATCATTTTTGTTTTCCCTTTTATTGGTTGAACTGGATGGACTTGTGTCTTTTTTTCAACCAGATTAACTATGTAATACATCAAAAATGTAGATGAGAAAACCTGTAAAAACGTAATGACGCTACAAATATTATCACTGATAATACACAATACAAAACAATGTTCTGCATTTTAATAAAACTGTTCTTATTCATATATACAGTATCTCAGAAAAGTAAGTACACCCCTCACATATTTGTAAATATTTTATTCTATCTTTTCATGTACTCACTTTTGTGAGATACTATATATATATAGACACACACACATACATGCATCTAAGTTCTGCTTTGCAGCTGTGTGATTCATTTCTGCTGTAATATTGTTGTACAGTCAGTTTATATTGGTATGTGTAAAGTGTGTTTTTCAACTTCCTGTAATTGTATAGAAGGTTTTCCCCGTGGTGGTTTAGGGCTGGTTTCTTGCTTTTATATAGATTGAGATATAAAGAAGCTTTGAGTATTCAACTCTAAAGTTGCCTCAGTGGACAAAAATAATGGAAATCCTGGCCCTGCGGCAGAGGTGAGCCCACCCATGCCATTTACATATGTGGAAGTTTATAGACAGAGACATGCAACACCAACTTCAATAATATACTTTACCTTGTGTGTGATTACCTAGGATGAGTGTAAAGAGAACCTGTCAGGATAGAAATTGGGAATTGCCCTTGTTGATTTGAAAAATGAATAAATAGAAAGCCTCCATATACAGAAAACTATAATGACAGTTGATCCAGAGGAGAAGGAAATAGGAAACTGACAGCCCTGGGATATGCACCTTCACAAACAAATCAACACAGTCAGCTCCCATATTTCTGGCCTAACAGGCTCCAAATAAAGTAGATATATCATTATATATTATTTTATTGTTTTGTTTTCTATGGCTACTTTCACACTGAGGCATTTGAAAAACGTGTGCAAAACATCAAGCGTTATTACCGCGTTTTTGCCGCGTTTTACCAGCGTTATCGCTATAATTAGCGCTAACGCCCAGGCGTTTTCAAGCGCTAGCATTAAATAAATAGCACATCCCCCTACATAACATCCTGTTTACTTCCTGGTATTTTGACCTTTCCACAACCTCTGGGCGTTTTGCTGGCGCTTTTAACGCGCTTTTAAAGCGCTTTACATTCATTTCAATGTATATGGCCGTTTTTAATGCGCTATTTTTAGCGCTCAGAATAAGCACAAAAAATCATGCTTGAAGGACTTTTTTAAACGCGGCACCAGCATGACGCCACAGTGTGAATAGATACATTGGAATTAAAGGGCAGCATTTTAGAAGCGTTTTGGAAGCGCTATTTTTAGCACAAAAACGCTAGGAAAGCGCCTCAGTGTGAAAGGGGCCTAAATGTAGTACTTGGTCACATGTTGCCACGTGTTTCCTAACCCTAACTATGAGGCGATCTGCGCTCCCTACCTTTCTGTGGCCAATCTGACAATAGCTAGGAAGGAGACGGTTGCTGCATAATGGCAGATTGTCTCAGCTCTAAGCATTTTCGCCAGACAAGCAATGACAACAGGAATGCAGACACCCCCTCCCTATGCATTCCTGTTGCCGTTGTTTGTCTGGGGAAAGCGCTCAGAGCTGAGAAAAGCTACCATTATGCAACGTCCATTTCCTTTCTACATGTTGTCTGATCAGCTGTGACAGGAGGAGAAGGGGAGCATATCAAACCCCATAGCTATTTATGAAGAATGTAGTAACATGAGACAAAGTACTACATGCACTTATAGATTCCATACTTCCAATAGAAGACAGAACTATAAAAAAAAAATATGATAGATCTTCTTTAAAGTGATACTAAAGTCTTGTTTTTTTTTTTTTTTTTAGGCAAAAATAACAAACATGTTATACTTACCTGCCCTGTGTAGTGGTTTTGCACAGAGCAGCCCAGATCCTCCTCTTCTCTGGTCCTTCTTCTGTGCTCTTGACCCCTCTGTCCTGTTGAGTGCCCCCACAGCAAGCAGCTTGCTATGGGGGCACCCGAGCCAAGCCACAGCTCCCCATTCAGACACAGTGCCTCAGCCTGGCCCCGCCCCTTTTCTCTCTTCTTTGGCTGACTTACTTTAATTGACAGCAGTGGGAGCCAATGGCACCATGCTGCTGCCTCAGCCAATGAGGGGAGCCAAGACACTCCTGCAACATCGCTGGATCTAGATGGGGCTCTGCTAAGTATTAGAGGGGCTGAGGGGGGCTGCTACACACAGAAGGTTTTTATCTTAATGCATAGAATGCATTAAGATAAAAAACCTTCTCGTCATGAACCCATAGTAACATTCATGTCCTGTCTGTTTGCTCATCTCTTGGTTGTGTCAGCCTAGCCCTAGAGGCTGTGCACATCACCACCTGTGTGCTAAGTAATCCCCTCTCAGGGAACTCCACCCCAGCCTCCAATTAAGGAAACATTATTTAAGACCATGTGCTGCAAAGCCTCCTTGCTGAGCAATGTTGTGTGTGTTTGGCTTTGTGTGTGGTTGTTCCTGTCGTATGCTCTGAGTCTATTTCTGGTTACCAACTTTGACTTGTTCTTACTGTCCCTGCCTGCTTGATACACTGACCTTGGCATGCTCTTCCGTCTCTCCCTGTCTACTTGTGGCCCTCCCCTTTGGCTAGGCCACTGACTATCCTTGATGTTCCTGCGCTGCTGCTTCCTCTCTTCCACCTGTAGCCAGCCGAGCGTGAGCTAGGGGCCATGACCTGGATCCAGTTGCAGCAAAAAACCATCCTCACCACCAGAGGCTCTGGCGAATACCTACTGGCTCTTAGACTCCGCTCCCTGGGGAAACCAATGCACTAAATCCCTGTGTTTCAGTGTCAGTGCTCCAGGGGCTCGTCTTCCTGTACCAGCTGGAGCTCATTAGCAGCAGTCAGTTTTAGGTCTACAAACTTAGCAGTGCGCTTTGCACTTCAGCGGTGCGATTCGCACCCCAGCAGTGCGCAACTGTCACCTGACCCCAGGTGTCCTGACACTTCTGCCTTTACAACCACTTTAAGGCCTAACTCACAAGACTTTTAAAAAGAACCTGCCCATACAGGTCAAAGCAATAGGTTTGCTTTAATGCCCCCCCACCTCAGCAGCACATAATGACCTTTCCTTCTTTATATAATATGTAAATATTTACATACAAGGGGCATCCATATTTGCTCATTACATCTACATTTTGCTTTTAGGTGTTGTACAGTGGTTGTACTTTTCCGCTCCTTCTCCTAACCTTTTTTTCTGTCAGATGTTTAAATGTACCATTTAGGATTAATTAAACCCCCAAACATTATATATTTCCTGAAAGCAGATGCCCTGGAGAATAAAATGGTGGTAGTTGCAATTTTGTATGTCGTACTATCATACAATATTAGCAAAGTGGTTTATCAAACCTATTTTTCCAGTAGGGGAGATCAGCAAACAGTTGGCTGCTAACCTCTCTCCCCTGTGCCACGCTGGTCCTGGGCCCACAAGTGAGACAGTGAAACCTGTAATATGTGGCAGGGGTAGCTGGGGGGAGGGCAACAAATCGGTCACATATCATAATGTTAGGGTGTAGGATTAAAAGGAGAATAAATAGGGTTGCCACACGCCCGGGATTCGCCTGGACAGTGCGGGTTTTGAATCATGTGTACAGGATTCAGTCCACCTGAACCCTGGCTGAGGAGTCTCGTATTGGGGTTCCCTGTGTAGGTGTCTCCCTCCCCTGCCTGCACTGTTCGGCGCTCTGCCCAGTCTCTGGCGCTGTGTAAGTTTTGCGGTGCGGTGCTGTGTCGTACATTGCAGGGCGGCCTTGTGCTGTGAGGGGGGAGAAGCCCACCAGTGCCTACTCAGTGCAGACACCCAGCCCCGGGCTCTTCCCTTCTGCAAGCCAAGCATTTGACCTGTCCGGAGTGTGGGTGGCACAGACACAGAGCCTGCCGTGCAAACTAAGGAAACACGGACCGCTGGGTGAGTGCAGAGCTCAGGGTCCTTCCTTCTCTCCTCATTGCTTTACTTTTCTGCAGTTCACAATCCACAAACTCTCCAGTGTCGACTTGTTATGCTGGTCTTTCCAGGGACATGGCTGCTGATTGAATATTGCAGTCTAGTCCCCCCCCCCCCCCCACAGTCCCATCCTGGCGTATTTACTATATTGTCCTGTGCTCACTCAGTAGCCTTTGTGTTATATTTTCTCTATTTGTGGGGTGCATGTGGATTGCTTTAATTTTTTTTTGTCTTTTTTTGGTAATTAAAAGGTGTTTAAAAGGGTTGTAGAACATGCAGTGCTGCTTTGTGAACAGTTTGTATGGGGTTGGGTTCTGTAGAGCTGATTCAGGTTTTTGGATGAAGGTACACTGTTCCACTGACACCGTCCACTGCTCTACTGACACCATCCACTGCTCTACTGACACCATCTACTGCCCTACTGACACCATCCACTGCCCTACTGACACCATCCACTGCCCTACTGACACCGTCCACTGCCCTACTGACACTGTCCACTGCCCTACTGACACAATCCACTGCCCTACTGACACTGTCCACTGCCCTACTGACACATCCACTGCCCTACTGACACATCCACTGCCCTACTGACACCATCCACTGCCCTACTGACACTGTCCGCTGCCCTACTGACACAGTCCACTGCCCTACTGACACTGTCCACTGCCCTACTGACACCGTCCACTGCCCTACTGACACAATCCACTGCCCTACTGACACAATCCACTGCCCTACTGACACCGTCCACTGCCCTACTGACACCATCCACTGCCCTACTGACACCGCCCATGGTCCTACTGACGCCATTCACTGTCCTTCTGACGCTGTCCACTATTCTACTGACACCATCCACTTCTCTACTGACTGGCAGTGTCCATAAGGTAGGCTAGGTTCATATTTTAACTGTGACATTTCTTGTATTAATCTTATTCTATTTCATGAGCACACAAATGCTTTTGTTTTAGTTAACTATACCCCTTTA
>BLSH010051061.1:243026-273269 GCA_018402905.1 Glandirana rugosa
CCCTGCTATCATTGATGATACGGCGGGCGGGTGGAAGAGGGGGGGGGCGAAGGGGGGGTTACGGTGCTGGCAGAGAGGAGGAGGAGGGAAGAGGAAACCATCTCTATGGGCAGCACAGACCAGGGGTTGCGTGACCCCCTCCGCCCACTCCAGCAAGCAAGTCCGTCCTAGCTGCTTTTGCTGGAGGACTACAAGTGGGCTGCTTGCAGTACAGGACGGAGAGGGTCTAGCGGTCTTACAAACCGGATGTCACAGGGCAATAACGTTTTTTCAGCAAGTTTAGCAGGCTACTAAAGAGGAGCTACAGAGCTCAGAAGATGATGGATGGCATCGTTGGTGAAGGTAGGAGATCAGCAACAAGGACATGAAAAAAATTTTTTCCCGGAGTTCTGCTTTAAAGCTGAATTTTAGCTAAAAAATATATTTTTTCTCTACAACTATATATATTTTTATATATATATTATTATATATATTTTTTCTCTACAACTTTAGTTACATTACTTATCTGTAATGAAGTATGTCCAATAATGTGGTGGCTGCTGGATTCTGTAGAAGTATTCACTGCAGGCCTGACCTGACCTCTTCCTGCTGATGAACTTCTGGCACTATGGGGGTTAGCCGCTTTGCATCTCCGAACTCAGCTGCACCAAAGATGGTCCTACAGAACAAGTCCCCTCCTGACCTCTCCTCCTCTCCTAAAGTTCTGATTACATTGCCTGTAACACTATCTGTGAATGGGGGAGAGTCTGATCAGTAACCCGATAACATAGATAGTGTTGCAGTCAGTGTAATCAATGAAAGAACGTTTCTCAATGGAGGAGGGGGGCATGTCCTGTAGGATCATCTTTGGTGCTACTGAGTCTGAAAGCTTTTACCCCCACAGTGTCAGATGTTCATCAGCAGGAAGAGGACAGGGCAGCCCCCCAGTGAAGAATTTTACAGAATCCAGCATCTTGCATGTCATGGAGCTCTTTACAGGTACTGTAAGTAATGTAACTAAAGCAGTAGAGAAAATATGTTTCGTTTTTTTTTAAACTAAACTTTAAAAAAGATTTATGTATAAACAATCTTTTCTGAATATTCATGAGGATAGGACAAATGGGCCTGTTTATTAAAAGTTTAAATGTTGAAAATACATAAAAATATATAAGAGTTTGGGAAAAAGACCTACAGTGAGGGAAAAAAGTATTTGAACCCCTGCTGATTTTGTACGTTTGCCCACTGACAAATGATCAGTCTCTAATTTTAATGGTAGGTTTATTTTAACCGTGAGAGACAGAATAACAACAAAAATATTCAAAAAAGTTATCAATTGATTTGCATTTTAACCACTTGCCGACTGCCGACCGCAGTCTGACGGCGACAGAGTGGCTCGTTATCGCAAACCGCCATCATATGACGGCGGCTGCGATAACTAGTGCTGTGCGCTCACTGTGTCCGGGTAGGGGGGGCCAGGGAGCGGGTACGGCGGACTCGATCGCCGCCGGCTACCCGCGATGGCCCCCCTGCAGTGAGAGAATGGAGGTCCGTATAAGCAAACACAGATCTCCGTTCTCATAGAGGGGGAAGGGCGGTGATCACAGGCTTCCTGTATATTCCCCTTTCCCCAGCCAGGGCAGTCCCCCCACAGTTAGAACACGCCCAGGGAACACAGTTAACCCTTAGAGCGCCCCCTCCAGGTTAACCCCTTCACTGCCAATGGCATTTACACAGTATGCTGTATAAATGCCAATGGTCCCAAAAAAGTGTCAAAATGGTCCGACATGTCCGCTGCAATATCGCAGTACCACTAAAAATCACAGATCGCCGCCATTACTAGTAAAAAAGAATTAAAAAAATAAAAACCCCAGAAATGAATTCTCATAGTCCGTAAACGCGGCAACTTTTGCGCAAACCAATCAATAAACGCCTATTGCGATTTTCTTTACAAAAAATATGAGGCAGAATCTAAATCGGCCAAAACCGATGGGAAAAAATGTTTTTTATTTTGTTTTTTTGGATTTGTATTTTAGCAAAAAGTAAGAAATTTGTTTTTTTTTTTTTTGCAAAATTGTCGCTCTTCTTTTGTTTATAGCGGCGATCAGAAATGGCGCAGAGGTGATCAAATACCACCAAAAAAGAGCTCTATTTGTGGAAAAAAAGGACGCAAATTTCGTTTGGGTACAACGTTGCACAGCCGCGCAATTGTCAGTTAAAGCGACGCAGTGCCGAATCGCAAAAAGTGCTCTGGTCCTAAACTGGGAAATCCTTCCGGGGCTGAAGTGGTTAAGGAGTGAAATTAGTATTTGACAAATTTGAAAAATGACTTAGTACTTGGTGGCAAAACTCTTGTTGGCAATCACAGAGGTTAGACGTTTCTTGTTGTTGGCCATCAGGTTTGCAGACATCTCAGGAGGGATTTTGTCCCACTCCTTTTTGCAGATCCTCTCCAAGTCATTAAGGTTTTGAGGCTGAGGTTTGGTAACTCAAACTTTCAGGTCCCTCCACATATTTTCTATAGGGTTAAGGTCTGGAGACTGGCTAGGCCATTCCAGGACCTTAATGTGCTTCTTCTTGAGCCACTCCTTTGTTGCCTTGGCAGTGTGTTTTGGGTCATTGTTATGCTGGAATACCCATCCACGACCCGTTTCAATGCACTGGCTGTGGGAAGGAGGTTCTCATCCGAGATTTAATACTTTTTCCCCCTCACTGTATGCACTATTTTTCCCAACCTTTTTCTCTTCTATATTTTCTCACTCAGTCTCTCAACTATGGCTCAGCAGCTCAATGTACTTGGAAATGTTAGTCTCCCATCCCATTGGCTCACCTGTCTATCGTACCTAGAAATTTTAATTATCCCCCCTCTCCACCTCATCCATGTAGAGTCTCTGGAAATATCAACCCCCCCCCCCCCCCCGCCCATTAAAGACTCAGTAGTGGCCCTGTAAATATTCCTCCATATTCCTGGCTCAGTAGTGGAATGGTGCCCCATTTACCCGTCCCTACTACAACAGTATTATGTGTTAAAAATGCTGCGCTTAAACATAAAATGGTATTCATAAATCTGAATAGTCAAAGTAATATAATCAGTGATCAATCAATAATCAATGATGGTGTATACTGAAAAAAACTCTCAAACATATATTCACATGTGATTCAAACATCACACTCTCATTGCAAATCAATACATATATAAAGTGCAAGTGCAAAAATATGTGCAAAGGATAAATAAGAAAATAAAAAAAGGTAAAATAAATTGAAAAATAAAATGGTGCAAAAACAGTCACAAAAGTATAGTCTCAAGATATAAAAAGTTCCAAATGATCACTCCAGTGCAGAAATAAATCCGATCCAGTGGGCCCACAGCTTCAAGATGAATAAAGGAAAAGTCAAGATGGCCGCTTACCAGATATGTTGGATTCACGTGGCCCTACGGCCAGCGAATTGGTCAAGCTTGTGAGGGATCCAACCCAGCAAAAACCGACAAGGACAAATTCCAGTGTAGTCAACCTTTCTCAGCCATCATGGGATTAATCCATCAATCTCATTGAAGCCTGGACGATCCTCCATGCTCTGAGTCCATAAAGAGTTAAAACGGCATAGATAGGGAAAAAGAAGACTCTACATAGAGTAATTTCCCATGGACACCTTTTATTGAAGCATCAGGAGTGCATGTACAAATAAAAGCCGGCATAAATCAAGCATTAAAAACAAACTTAAAAGCAACTGCGACAGGCACGCTATCCTACCCAACGCGTTTCGCCTAAATAGGCATCATCTGGGGCATATGGCCCCCCCCTTATGCCCCAGATGATGCCTATTTAAGTGAAACACGTCAATATATTTATTGATTTGCAGTGAGAGTGTGATCTTTGAAACACATGTGAATATATGTTTGAAAGTTTTTTTCAGTATACACCATCATTGTTTATATTGCTTTGACTATTCAGATTTATGAATACAGCATTTTTTATACACAATGGAAACATTGGAAACAATACTGGTCTAGTGGATTGCTTGCAGCTTCTCCTTTTGCGCAGATATTTTGTTTTTTTCCTACTACAACAGTACCTGTCCTTTCCTAATGACAAGCCTCCAGCACATTTTTGGGTATCTTTTACATAGCACACACTTTTAAATAGCCGTAAAGCATTGTGAGAAGTGTAGTGAAGACACAGGCTGTGGCAGGATGGCTGCCAGTGCTAATCATTTTGGACATTTTCTGTTTGTGTCACCACAGCAAAACTGTTATCAGAGATCTCCATACCTATGAACTTTCCAATGTTGGTGAGCCCAAAATTGAGGCAGGGTAGGAGATGGCAAGGGGAGGTGCTAACAGCATCTGGCAGAGCCCACCATGTCAAAATGGAAGTGCTGTGGTTTAATAGTTAATGGCCTTCAGGGGATTAAATTATATATTAATATGGTCCTCTAAACAAACAGCGTTGACTTGACAATGAGGAGGCAAATAAAAAAAAAACATTCCTCACAATGCATGGACTACAAACTAGCAATTTGTTAGAATACGTGGGCAAGAATAGGCAGTCGTGACAGTACATTTTTTGTTTTTTTCTGCCTGCAAGCTCTCCTTTTCTAAAATGCCTATAAACACAGTGTGTGTATGGACACATAAGCTAATATAAAGTTGTGTTTAAAGGCAGAAAATAACACAGCAAATAGCTGTAAAAGCCATGTTTTTTAAGCCCTGTGTGCATGAGACCTTATTTCCTATGATCATCAGCTCCATCTAGTGGCAATAATGCAGTATTTTACTGAAATACCTCAATCAGGAAAATACTGCATTATAGCCTCTGGGTGGAGCTGATATTTATGGGAAATAAACATATTAGGCAAATTTATAGGGATTATTCATTGGTGAATGCTTGAGACATTCACCCAGCATTTGTTTTTATAAATAGACCCCAAAATGTTATACATTTGAATGTGGCAAACCTGCTTCTGTACTTCCCCAGTTATGAGACTCAGGCCTATACCAAGTTGTGGGTGGTATTACTAAAAACCTGGGTGGAGTTTTTAGCCAGCAAGCCAGTCAGCTCTAGGTCCTTAAAATGTATTTTTACTAGAGCTTACAGCTGGCAGATTGGGAGAACAAGAACATGTGTTTGATATCATTTACACACTCTTTTCTCATTTGCCTATCTCAAACATATTTTCCTGTTGCACTGTAAAACACAAGAGGTAGGCCACTCGGCACAGGCGCCATTCAGAGAATGCTTTGCATCTTCTCCATGAATACAACGCGTTTTTTGATTGGACAAGGTGGGGAGCGTGCTATTAACCACCGTCACCTCTCCAACTTATTCAATCAGAGAAAACTTTGCATTCATTTAGAAAATACAAAGCATTCTCTGAATGTGTAGAGTAGCCAACCTCCAGTGTTTACAGTGCAGCTGGGCAGCCATTTGGCATGGGGCCCAGAAGTTAGTGGAGATCACTGGAGTAACAGTGCCCACTACAGTAATTTCCAGCTTCTAGAGGGGTCCCACAGGTATGGTACATGCAGTAAATAGTTACACTGGTCCAAACTGCACCAATATAAGTATACAAAAATATCCATACCAAGAATTCGTCTTTAACAAAAATTGGCAGTTATTTCTTGCAAATAAAGGGTTTTGCAGGGAAAGTTCCTGCACAGAAAGATAGGTCATAAACTCACATCAATGTGAGTATAGGGATAACCCTGAGGCATACATTGAACTACTAAGGAATATCAAGAATTTATTGAAAATGGTTTACAATGACATAGGGCAAGACACAAAACAACATTGTCTAAAATAACACCCCGGGGTAACATTCATGCTGGACCCTTAGTGAAAAATGTGCTTAAATTCCTTGGTCAGTACATAGGTCCCAGGCAATCCTCATTTCTTGCAAGTTCCCAGATATGCAGATCCTCCAGGGCAGAAGCCAAGTAGTTGCTTAAAGAGGAAGTAAACCCTGATGGGGTTTACTTCCTCAATATTCCCCTGCAAAGTAGAAGCATAATGGGCTACTATGCATTGCATTATGTGTCATATGTGTCACTTTATTTATTATCATTATGTGTAAACGAAGCCTGCAATGTCCAGCGATGCCCCCACTCCAGGCAGCGTCCATCTTCAGCCCCTCTTCCTTCCGGGGCCTCGACTCTGGCTCTGTGACTGGTCGGAGTCGCATGACGTCACGCGGGAGCCGCCAGATCACAGTGAAGGAATGGCACGGAGGCCGTTTCTTCACTGGGCATGTGCCAGATGATTAGGTTTGCCACCTGTCCGGGATTCACCCGGACAGTTCGGGTTTGGAATCATGTGTCCGGGTTTCAGACTACCTGAAACCCAGACACATTATTCAGACTGGGCTATGGCTTCCCAGCAGGGTTGCTGGCTGCAGTTGTCTAAGCTGAGAGACTCTGTTACACTCTCTTTCACACTGCCCAAAGCCAACACTAACAACCCCCCCCCCCAAACACACACAGACAGGAGAGGAGAGAGGGCTCCATCTGCACCTCTTCCTCCCACCCTACCCCTCTGTGTCTGCCCACAATCCAATCCCCTGCGATGTGCCTCAGAAAAGAAAAGTGGGGCCTGAAATCTGAAGTCCAGCAGCCTCAGATACATCTGGATTGTGTGTACACTAAGGTAAATCAGGGTTCCCAGAGCACCCCTTACATCAGAGTTCCCCATTACACCAGGGGTCACAGTGTTTCCCCTTACATCAAAGTCCTCTCTGTACATCAGAGGTCTCAGTGTTCCCCCTTAAATCACAGTCTGCAGAGTTCCCCCTTACAGTGAAAGGGAACTCTGCGGACTCATATGTAAAAGGGGAACTCTGTGGACTCTGATGTAAAGGGGGACTCTTGTTATTAACGTCATATGATTAGAAATATTATTTAATAGCAAAATATATGTATTGTTTATACTCTAAAAAAAAATTGCTGTGCGCAGCTAAAGTGTTCGGGTTTCACTTGAAGAAAAGGTGGCGACCCTACCGATGATGTGGGCACATGCAAGTACACAGCATATCTCCTAAACCGTGCAGGTTTGGGAGATATGCAGGGCACCAACAGTTAAGCTTTATTATAGGCTTACCTGTAGGTTAAAGTGGTTGTCACAGGTTGACAACCACTTTAAAACAGCCAGGCAAATTGCCTCCCTAGCAGTTCAAGGACTCCAGATAAAGCCCAAAGTGCATTATACATTTGCATAGCCATGCTGTAAACATGTAGACGGAGTGTAGTGGAAAATATTTGTCTCTGTGCTATCTTCCTGAGTCCACAATATACAAACGAGTTCCCTGGAAAATACAGAAACCACAATAGCAAGTCTTAATGGGGGAGGATGGACGGGAGTTATGTAAATTTGGTACGTCCAGCATCACAAGTTTTTTTTTTTTTCTACTGGTGCTGCAAATCTTGCTACATGCTCAGTGCCCTTTTAGTGGATGAACGGGACATGCTCATTCACATTGGATATGACGTAGGGAATACCAGATTTCTTTTTTTTTTTGCATGGCTTAAAGGCTAAGTTCATCGTTCAAAACAATAAATAAATAAATGCACTTATTTTTGCAGGTAAAAAATGTGCATATACTATTTTATTTACTGGTGCCTGCAGAGCAGATCTTGGGTGCAATGTAAGGCTCCTGCACAGTATTGCTGTAGCTTTGTGCCCGTATCCCTGTACAGGCTATCTGTTACAAAACCAGAGGAAAAATGAATGAACTACAAGAACGCTGAGCAGCACGCTCGCAGCCCATTCACACTACAAGTACGTCTGCCGTGTTTCTTTACTATACAAATATTTGTGATAGAAAGACACAGCTGTGCTGTTTTTAAAAATTGACAGCGGGTGTGGGGAGAAGATCCCCCACCTGCTGTCACAGAGGGGGGAGCTCTGGCAGCGGTAGGTAGGTGCACAGGAACATCTTACATGCTGCTAAAGCTGAACTTATCCTTTAAAGCTGCACACAAAAGAGGAAGAGTGGTCAGACTAGACTGAAAGCCCCTTGACTTCAAAGTATAACTAAAGGCAAACTATTTTTTTTAGCTTCTGGATAGAGTGAGGAAGGATTAGAATGCCTGTTATGTTCATATTGCTGTCTGTGTCCACGTTAGGGAGATTCACCCTCTCTATTTGTCCTGTTGACTGTTATCACCAAGAATCAAAGTGGAAAAAAATCCCAAATGTTGGGTTTTCACCAGAACAGTCATAGAGTGGAAATCTTCACGTTATAGTAGGTCTGGTGACAAACACAGATTCCCTCACTTTGGAGGAATTTCCTCTCACTTCTTGTTATGACTGTGGGACAGGAAAACAAAACAAGATGGCGCAAAAAGTCCAGTGCATTACGATAGAATGTTTATTAAAAACAGAATGTGCTAAAAACATACACTATATTATCAAAAGTATTTGGGCGCCTGCCTTCACACACACACACGACTGTTAATGGAATCCCAGTCTTGAGGCCCGTACACACGGTACAATTATCGGCTGAAAATTTACATACGCCATCCTGTTGACCGTTAGTACGCTCCATTCAACAGCCGATTTTCAATTATCGTCCAATAAAAGCTGTATGAGCCGACTAGAAAACTTTTGTCTGCCGTCAAGACGTCGTCCGATTTTTGGCTCGTCTGCACAGAAGTTGAACAAACAAAAGTTGAAAGTACAAACACGCATGTTTGGAACCCAGGAACGAGCCGGAAGTGTTCAGTCGTGTAAACACGAAACCAGTGGAAGGGGCCCAAGGGGCTCGAAAACTGAACTTCCTCTTTATACGCTTGTAGCACGTCACTACGTTGCATTTGTTGAACGTTAACTTTACTCCCATCAGTACGCTAGACAAAATCACGGACAGTTGATTTTGGGAAAAGTTGGACATGCGGTCGTACGACAGTTGCAGCGTGTGTACGAGGCTTAAGTCTGTAGGGTTCAATTTTAAGTTGGCCCAACCTTTGCAGCTATAACAGCTTCAACTCTTCTGGGAAGGCTGTCCACAAGGTTTAGGAGCGTGGGAATGGGAATGTTTGACCATTCTTCTAAAAGCACATTTGTGAGGTCAGACACTGATGTTGGAGAGAAGGCCTGGCTTGTAGTGTCCGCTCGAATTCATCCTAAAGGCGTTCTATCGGGTTGAGGTCAGGACTCTGTGCAGGCCAGTCAAGTTCCTCCACCCCAAACTCGCTCATCCATGTCTTTATGGACCTTGCTTTTGCACTGGTGTGCAGTCATGTTGGAACAAGAAGGGCCAACCCCAAACAGTTCCCATAAAGTTGGGAGCATGAATTGGCTAAAATGTCTTGGTATGCTGACACCTTAAGAGTTTCCTTCACTGGAACTATGGGGCCAAGCCCAACCCCTGAAAAATAACCCCACACCATAATCCCCCCTCCACCAAATGATTTGGACCAGTGCACAAAGCAAGGTCCATAAAGACAGGGATGAGCGAGTTTGGGGTGGAGTTTGGGGTCTTTCTCAGAGCATGATGCTGCAACCCTAGTAAAGGAAGTGTTAGGACCACATAACACTGTTAAGACAAATTACGCCTCCCTCTCAGGGGGAGGTGTTTTGTAGTCCACAGAGATAGCAGGAAACAATGCTAACCAATAACAGTCCAGAGGCAGAGAGTACTGGAAGTTACCAGCTCACAGGATTTCTGGCTGGATGAATGACCGTCTTGTTTTTGAACTTATCGAACAGATATAATAAAACACTTTCAATATATTTAACCGACCATAAAGGAGCAAATGGGGCGTGGCCAACTTCCAGGATGTGAGGACGCACATCGCTGGAGCTCCGTCCTATATGCCCTGATCCTCGTACGATCCTGCAGCCCCACACGTTCGTTTCAAGCTGCCAACACCCCCACTGCCTCCCGGACCATCCAGACGGCATGGTAAAAATCGGCAACGCTGGCACCGCCCAGATTCCAGCCTCCTCTGCCTACCCAGCCGAACAGGACACACCAAGATGGCGCCTTCCCGCCTCGTGGAATGGGACCCACACAGCACGGTGGAATGGATGGTGAGTCCATGGAACCCCTCTCCCCAGGCCTACATACACCATCTCCTCCGCCAAGCTCTGAGAAATCAGCACGTGCCTCTCCCAGCGCTGATGACCCCAATACCGGCCCAGCAGAGCCCACACTGGCACGGATTATGGAGGCCATAGAGCACTCTCACGCCTCACTGTCTACCCAGATAGACTCAGTCAGGATGGATGTATCCTTCCTGAAACAAGATGTGCACAATTTGCGCCACAGGGTGCCTAACGCTGAGCAGGGCATAAGTAACTTTGAGGATGAGACCCGTCCTGTACAGCACTCGGTTAGCAACCTACAAAAAACACAGGATGCCTCTACAGATAAACTAACTGATTTAGAAGACCATTTGAGGCGCAACAAATTCCACTTTTTGGGGTTCACAGAGGGATCCAAAGGTATAACCCCTGAATCATTCATAGAACAATGGTTGACATCCACATTTGGCGCCAAAACGTTCTCTCCACTGTTCACCATTGAGTGAGTGCAAAGGGTACCTCTGTGCCCCCTACCAGCTGGGGCACCTCCCCGTGCCATCCTCATTAAACCTCTGCACTTTCGCGACCGTGAAACAATATTGAGGGCTGCCGGGGAAAAAGGCCGTGTCTTCTTCAATAGCAATATGATTACTATTTTCCCCTACTTCTCTGTGGCGACGCAGAAACAAAGAGCAACTTTTCTGGCTATAAAAATGAGACTGAGGGACCTCCAACTACCATACAGCATGCTCTACCCGGTGCAGCTGCGCATTATTCATCAAGGAAAAGCCCACTTCTTCATTGATTCGAAGGAAGCTTCACTCTGGGTAGACTCTTAGGGCCCACCAGATCCTCCCTGTCCTGACCGCAGATCACCACCTCACTGACCAGGTTTGCTAACACATGGTCCAGGGAGAATCTCACTTTAATGTGGATGTTACTTTTTCTCCCCCCCTTGTTTATTATTACTTCTTGGCTCTTTCCTCCTTTGATATTCTACAAACTTTAACTTTGTCAACGGGTGTAGTTATGACCCACACAGCACTGAACCCTGCAAAGGGTCCACCAACTATTTCATGATTTAACCGGGGTAACCTGCTGCTGCTTTTATCAGGTACAAGAATCCTCCCTGGAATACTCACTGGATGCCCTCAAGGGGGATGGGGGAATCTTTCTCCATTTTAGTCTCATTTCCCCCTTCACTACCACAACTATGGGCACATATGTAACTTGGCTACGCTTGCACCCCCCTCTTGTTGCTGCTCGTGAACTATGCAACTCAACTGTTTGTGTTACGGGAACAAAGCTCCCAAGTGTTTGGGGGCCGGGTGGGTTAGGGTGGTTTCCCTGTTTTTTGGGGTTTAAGTTCTTTCCTCAGATTTCTACAACATGTTCAGCAGTTTTTTGTCCTAACTTGTCCATCCACGGCAGATGATTATGTATAATCATACATATAATTTCCTGGAATATTTAGGGGGCTTAACTCTAAGGTGAAACGCTCCTTGATGTTTGAATATCTAACCCGACATAGCCCGTATGTAATCCTTCTCCAGGAAACACATCTCCAAGGTTCGAGAGTCATGGCACTAAAACGAGCAAAAATAGCTTACGTCATCCACTCCACTTACTCCACATACGCTCGGGGTACTTCCATATTAATAGCAAAGTCCTCCCAGATCACTTTCAAGCATATTAAAATAGATCCAGGGGGCTGCTTTGTGATCCTGGTTATGGAACTCTCGGGTAAGCCATATACCTTGCTTAATTTATACATTCCACCCCATTCGCCAAATTATTATTCAAGCGTATTATGAAGGCGGTATTGGAGGTTGCGGAGGGCCCTCTCCTCATGGCAGGAGATTTCAACACTGTCTTGGTTAACTCCCTTAATAGATTTAATGGACCCAGTCACCCCCCACCCCACTATGTTCCTATTTGGACAAATTTGAACTGGTAGATGCCTGGAAATGGAAGCATGCAGTGGCCCAGGAATACTCATGTTATTCTGACACCCACGGTACGCTATCACGCATTGACTTATGTTTACTGTCTCATGAGGGCGACATATTCTTCCTCCCTCTCCTCAGCATCCCATGCCGCCTGGCGTCAGAAGGCTAGGGAGCTGGAATTGGTGATCCTTGAACATACTCAAAAAAAGTTGTTGTACCAAAGTCAGAGGATTTTTGAGTTTGGAGATAAGAATAGTCGGCTCTTGGCGTACTTGTCTAGACCCGATTTTCAACCATGTACCATCCCCAGATTTAAAAACTCAAAGAGGATATAATAGTGGAACAAAATGAGGACATAGTGAAGGCCTTCGTGGTCTTCTACTCTGACCTATATGTCACTAGAGCTCATTATACTATAGTAGAACTGGATAACTATTTGGCGGATATATCTCTCACAAAATTGTCACAGACCCAGGTTTCGCTACTAGATGCTCCCCTGTCAGCGTAAGAAATAGGGAAGGCTATACACTCCTTTGATCATAATAAAACACCAGCCCTAGACAGATTCCCCGTAGAATGGTATATACAATATCAGGAAATTTTGACCTCGTGTTTACTCAAAGTTTTTAATTACGCACTGGATGGAGGCCATTTACCACCATCCATGTAAGCGGCATTGATTGTGTTTATCCCGTAACCCCATAAAGACCACCTGCACTGTGAATCTTACCGACCCATATCCCTAATCAACTCAAAAATATTGGCAAAAGTTTTAGCCAAAAGGCTTAGTGCTGTCATTCCAAATATTATAGGAGCAGATCACACAGGTTTCATTCCGGGACGTGCCACCACTATCAACCTGCGAAGGCTGTTTACCAACATGCAGGCCCACCATTAATCCACTGGATCTAGGGCTGTTTTGGCGCTAGATACACACAAGGCCTTTGACTCAGTGGAGTGGCCGTATTTACTAGAGGTCCTGGAAAAGTTTGGTTTTGATGACACTTTCCTTAGATGGGTGACTTATTAGGTATTAAAGCCAGAGTCAGCATGGAAGCTTCAGAGCATGCAGCTTTAAAAACCAAGGCAGCAATGGCAGCGTCTATAAATCGTCTTCACATGTTCTCTTATAATGAAAGTAGACTTTTGATTAGTCGCTTATATTGAAAATCTACAAAGGGCTGTAGATCTGCTATTAGTATAATGTAGTCAGAATATGAAGTAGTGCAGGATTACTGGAGTGGAGTATGCACTGACTGGGAGTACTGGGGCCCAGACGTTTTGGCTGCTTACAATGTGCGGTTGAATTCTTTTCATGTGTTTCAGTTTAATATCCCCAATTATTACGTTTACTGTGAGCAGATGGTTCTTACAGAGCTGAGAAAGTGTTTTTATAGTTCAACTGACCATAAACTCTCCCTAGTTCTGTTATAACTGAAGGGGGGAGTGATCCCAGTATGAACTGGTCCCATAACCAAGAAATCCTCCACGGAGCTATTCTTCCTGGAGGAACAGCAATAATTTCCACTATCGTCTACGCTGAAGAAGTGAGAATAATAATATAGCACATTTTATACATCATGTAACTTTGTATTTAGGATTGAATAGATGCATATAACGCTTTTTTTCTGTAGACCTGAAATGAAAATGTATTCTGTTTTCTTCCCCATTCACACTGGAGGGTTTTCTGTTCATTTCCCTACACCTGACTACACCTTAATACACCTGACTATGCAGAATCCCATTCTTTCTAATTGCCTCTGTATGCCCAGTCGCCCTATGCTCTGCGCCCTTCTTTCAAAAAAAGTATTGAGTATTTAGGCATTTTGATCCCATTTTGCAATGGGACTGCCTGTAAATGCATGCACTTGTACACCTCAAGAATTCCTCTTCTGCTATAGAACTGCTCTCCTCCCCTTGCCCCACCCTGGAAACAAACTCCTGAAGCTGGATGCATGTGCAAAAACATTTGTACAGTAATATGCTTGAAAAGCGCCTATAAAAGACACTTCCAAATCATAAGAAATACGGTCTGCTCAGATGTGAATGCAGGATTAATACCCTGTCCACTCCTGAGCATTTTGTGAATGCACTCAAAATTGCGGGCTTGAGTTACTAAAACTGGGGAGTGCAAAATCCGGTGCAGCTCTGCATAGAAACAAATCAGCTTTCATGTTTTTGGCAAAGCTTAGTGATTGTAAAGTCTTGTCTTTTTTTTTTTTAAATAAAAAACATGCTATACTTACCTGATCTGTGCAGTGGATTTGCACAGAGCAGCCCGGATCCTTCTCTTCTTGGGTACCTCTTTGCTGCTCCTGGCCCCTTCCTCCTGTCGAGTGCCCCCAGAGCAAGCAGCTTGCTATGGGGGTACCGGAGCCGAGCTGCCGCTCAGTGTGTCCATTCAGACACAGAGCTGTGGTTCGACTCTCTCCTGATTGGCTGACTCTGATTGACAGCAGTGGAAGCCAATGGCGCCACTGCTGTGTCTCAGCCAATCAGGAGGGAGAGTCCCAGACGGTCGAGGGACTCGTAGACATCATTGGATAGAGATGTGGCTCAGGTAAGAATTAGTGGGGCTGAGTGGGACTGCTGCACACTAAAAGTTTATTATCGTAATGCATAGAATGTATCAAGATAAAAAATCCTGACTTTACAACACCTTTAACCACTTCCTTACTGAGTCATTGTAAAATGACGTCGGCATGAACCCTCCCATATGACGCCTGCCACTTTTTGCCGCTACTGTGAGCCCCCGGGGGCCCGCAGTGCAGCGACCGGGGATCGGGCATGTCCCTTGGGACATAGTCCCTCCCTGATCAGGGTAAAGAGCCAAGGAACTGGGCTACTCTGTTCAAAACTACTGCATAGAGCAAGTAAGTATAACATGTTTGTTATTTTTAAGCAAAAAGAAAAAGACTTTTAATATCACTTTAATTGAACAAGCTAAAGATAGAAGCTGGTTTGCTACCAAACACAGCTGAACCAGATTTTGCACTCTCCATCTTTAGCAAATCAACCCCTGTGTGTTCTGACGTGTGTTTACGAAATGTCACACTTGCAGTTCCATTTATTGTAAATGTCACCCCACACACAACATGCAGATGTAAATTTTTCTGTGCAAAGAAATTCTCAACAAGCGTGTAAAAAAACATGCGAAGCTCAACACTCGTTTTGAGCTGAATGAGCTACTTTAGCACATTTGTCATGCATAGGGTAGCCTACTGAAATGAATGGGCTGTCTTATGCATGTAGCATGAAAATGCGCACAAAACGCAACACCCGATGTCGTGCGACATAATGTGATCCAGCATGAACTATAGGTTTTTCCCAAGGAAAGAAAAAACCTCCACAGTTATTGTATCTCACAGAATTCATAAGAGGACTTACAGTATGCATAATGAATGAATATACAGTGGCTTTACTGCTGACAGAAATCAGTTAAGCAGGCCATACATAGTTAGATTTTTGTTCAAACGTTCATAGAAAAATGATTTGGCCAAACATTCCTTCTTGCCTTCATTGAGTCAACTAGTTTCATTTGAAAGGCCTAAAATTTCAACCAGACCTGCAAATTGTGGTAGGTATACGCAGGCATCGGAGAACGCTACTTTATGTTATTTGTGCTGTTTTACAGCTTGTTTTTGTGGCTCACTTTCATTTTCACCAGTTTGTAAACACAAAGCCCCCAGTGATTGTGTGAACATTTAATAACGTCTTAGAATTCAACCCTGTGTATGTTTTTGGTGATAATTGGATAAGCATGAGAGTTTTCACTGATATCCTTCTTTTTTGTGCTTTTTTTTATCCGTCTTTCGTCTCTGATTCTTCTGACTGTGGGTTTTGAAATAACAGCAGGCACGTTTTCCCTTTGGTAGTTTCTCTTTGTGGTATGTAAACAAAGGGCCTCAAGTATGAATGTGAATAAAGGAAAAATAGCTTATATCGTTAGGCAGTAACATAAAAGGGAGAACAGTGGGCAACAGACAGCTCTTGTTTTTTTTTACATTTTCATACAACGGGCTCCTATGATCAGATTTCTGCTTTTTTGCTTTCATTTTCTAATATTGCGTGGTTTGACGGGAACTGGAACTCAACATGTGCATATCTGACACTTGCTAAAAATGCGTTGGGGCTTTAAAGAAATTCTAGCAAGGCAAGGGCTGTATAATATATCACTTACTGTATGGGAGAAGTTAGGGATTGTTTACACACGTGTCTTAAGTGTGCAGGGCCGGTGCTACCACTAGGCAAACTAGGCAGCCGCCTAGGGCACCCGGCCACTGGTTTCCCTCTGTGTCTGCATGCTCTGCAGACTGCAGCATCTAACATCTATCTTACCTGACCGATAGTGTAATTGGAGGCATAGCGCAGCACTGGAGCCTGGAGGATATGTCCTGAGTCTCTTGACAGAACGGAAGCACTGCTGTGCGCTTCGATGATCATCAGAGACCGACCTGTCTGTCTCTCTCAGAGACTCTCTGGTGATTGTCCCAGTACAGCCAGCTCTGCCTTGTAGAGGCTGCTCTCCTTCCTGGCCGGCCTGTCCTGTACAGCGGCAGCGTCCCCTGGTGCTATAAAGCTGATTGGAGTAGTGGGCGCTCCGTGGTCGGTGTCTGGTTGGTGACAGCCGGAGCCTGGAGGCAGGGTTTGTACCTGGCAGAGTCATCGGATAGCGCTGGCTCCAGTCACATGGGCACTGCAAAGGGGGTGGAGTGGGGGGTGGAGCCAGGGGGCGGCAAAATGAGGTTTTGTCTAGGGTGTCAAATATCCTTGCACCAGTCCTGGAAGTGTGATCCGCGGTAGATCACTTATTAGAAGGCATTTGACAGGTGGTGAGGAGGCATTATGTTACCTCCTCGCTCCCTGTTTAAACCCCTAAATAGGTGCATTATGCAGTTGCTGGATGGATGTAGCATTGCCTCTCAGTTGATTGCATTGCATTCAGCAGAAAGTACTGTCCTCACTCAGAGTACCTCCATCTGTGTTTCTGCTCCTGCAAAGCTTCCTCTCAAAGGTGTCCCCAGCCACAGTTGCATTTGTGTATCTCCTCCACATACTATGTGGGACTTGTAGCACCATATTGTACATGATGACGCAGAGGGACCACCCACAGCCCTGAGCATTAGAGAGAAGAGTAGAGTGCTGGAGCCTGCTGGAGCAGGGTATAGGTTAGTTATGCCACCTCTTTCTCCTTTCCTCAGATGTAGGTTTTGTGCACACAGGACGTTTGATGTTTTTTTCAGCCTCTAAACGCACCTCCATGTTAGCCTATGTGTCAATGCACACATAGGCGTTTACAGGCTGTGGGAGATTATCTTGTGGGGATCATCTTTCCTGAGGAAAATAGTCAGCGTGCAGGCAGCTTTCTTTCAAATCTGGCGACTTGCCAGGTTTATTTTAGAAAATAGGTTTGTAGGTTAAAACAAACAAAACAGAAAATAAGTCCTTGCTGTCCGGCGCTAAACTAAACAGAATAGTTTTCTCACTGTACGGTGTGGGGGTGGCCCCGACACCCACAACACATAAGCCAAACTGCAAACCTTGACTTTGTAAAGTCCAAACAGACGCAGAGCTCCCTCAGATTACCTTTTGAGTTCCAGGTCAGGGCTCTAATGAGATCTCTTCCTGATTATTTAAGCCACCTGCTGGTGGACTCCAGTGGACCACAAACTCCGGACTAGAACTAGCCCTTCCATGGTGGTTGGTAAAATCCAGACCGGACTCTGTTTAATCCAGTCCCAATGAATGCATACGAGGCAACAGGTAGCGTCCACCTACCACTTCGCCTCGCATACCATCACAAGGCGTATTAAAAGAGGAGCATTTAGAGTCTGGAAAAAAAAAACTCATAACTTGCGCATTCAAGAGAGGAGCATTTGAGCAGAATAAATGCTTGATGTGAACTCATGTGAACATGTCCAAAAGCATCTAAATGCTAGGCGTGTTTAGCGCTTGAGTGTTCACTCATTCCAATGGCCAAAGCAAAATAATTCTGGTCAATGGAATGAATGGAAGCCTTGAGATCTTGAGATTCTAAATGTGTATAGGCAGGGTGAATGTATCAAGTTGATTGATCGACAACCAGCATGCCGGGTTTTACCTGCGATTATCGCTAGCAGCTGCTATAGCTGTTAGCAATAATCACTGTCTTCTCTCGGCGGGGACAGCTTCCCCCGCCCCCTAGCCGGGAGAGGACAATGGCTCTAGCAAATTTCTTCTTCTGCAACCACGTTTTTGCCTGTCGAAGGAGGCGGGGCTTCAGAAAGCGTTGCAGCCCGCCCCCTCTGTTTGTTCCTGGCTTCTTGACAGTGGTGTGTGTGTTTGCCGGAGACGCCACCAGTTTCCATCTCCTGCGGCTGGTCCTGGCTCTGTGCTCTGCAGCTCCACCAGAAAAGAACTGTGCACTTTGCAAAGTGCAGTTGCAGTCTGGAAGTGCAGTTGCTTCAGAACTTAGTAAATGAGCAGAAACTCTGCTGACTTCCATTATCCAATCATGTGCAAGCAAAAATGCTATTTTCCTTGCATGTGATTGGGTACAAAGTGAAGCCTTACCTCATTTACTAAGCTCTGGAGCAATTGCACTTGCATAGCTCAAATGCACTTTGCAAAGTGCACAGTCTGTTTTCTTTTAGTAAATCAACCCTTTAGTGTCACTTTTACATGCATTTAACCTTAAAAAAAAAAAAATCTCCCTGAAAATTAGTGTCATAACGGGCTAGTATGCATCGCATACTAGCATACTATGAAAGACTTACCTGAAAACTAAGCCCTCCAGCGGTGCGCTGTCACCGCTAACATGGCTTCCACTTTCACCCAGTCTTCCTTCCAGGTCCCTGGCCATTTGACTGGCCAAGCTGTAATGACATAATTAGCGAGGGAGTCACAGCTGTGGCACAGCTCTCTCTATGGATGATGTCTGCTAAAGTAAATATCTCCTAAACGCTGCATATTTAGGAGAGATTTATTGTACCTACAGGTTAGCATAATTATAGGCTTACCTGTAGGTATAAATAGACTACCACTTTAAAGTGTGCGCATGTGTGTGTGCGTTGGGACGGTTGGGGAACACTGCAAGTTTTTTTTTCCATCCCAGAGTGGGGATTTGAAGTGATTCTGAAGGCAGAAAGTTTTTTACTTAAAGAGGAGTTCCATCCAAAAGTGGAACTTCCGCTTATCTGATTCCACCCCCCCAGTGCCACATTTCAGTGGGGAGAGGGAGCGGGTACCTGTTTTTGACAGGTAACCTGTCCCCACTTCCGTCGGACCTCGCCGCGATGAGGTACGTCAGTAAGCCGGTCTTTTCCTCCTCCTTCCCCTGCTGCGGGGCCAGTAAGAGAGTACAGCATGCTTTGCGCATGCGCAGTAGAGACCTGGCTCTGAAGCCACAATGGCGATGGCAGCACTTGACAGCCGATGGAGTTGTCGGCTGTGGTGCCGACATCGCTGGACTCCAGAACAGGTAAGTGTCCTATTATAAAAAGTCAGCAGCAACAGTATGTGTAGCTGACTTTTATTTATGGAGTGGGGTGGGTGGAATTCTGCTTTAAGGTTACGTAAGGATCCAGCCCTGTGCCTGATAGCAGCATCAATGTTCTCTCTCTCTCTCTTCTCATTGGCTCAGAGGCAGCAGCTGTAGCCATTAGCTTCTGCTGCTGTCAAACACAGCTAGTGAGGAGGGAGTGGGGCAGCGCCAAGCTGCACTCTGTGTCTCAATGGATACACAGAGTGTGGCTCAGGAACAAGCCTGCATGAGTGCCCCTTATAGCAAGTGGAATACTATGGGGGCACTCAGCAGGAGGGAGGAGTCAGGAGTGCCAGTGGGGGACCAGAGAAGAGGAGGATTGAGACTGCTCTGTGCAAAACCATTGCATAGAGCAGGTAAGTATAAGTGCCGGTTCACACTGCCGTGACTTGTCAGGCAACTTGAGTCGCACTCCATGCAGAAATATGGAACTGTTCTAATAGGAGTGACTCAAGTCGCTCAAACATAGAAAAAGGTTCCTGTACTACTTTGGGGGAGACCTCAGACGACTTGCATTGACTTCTATTACAGAAGTCGCCTGCAAGCTGTGCTGAAATTGCGCTGTGCGGGGTGGCTCAGAGTCGCCTCGAAAGTCAGATCGCTCCTGTGTGAACCGACATGTTTGTTATTTTAAAAATATATATACTGTAAATATTTATTTTTACCTGTACAGTCACTTTAAGAAAACTGTATATACTGTAGTGAAGGAAGAGGTCAAGAAGAATACATTTTGGCTTTACATACACTTTATGTTTACATATTATACCTATTATAAAATCCCTATTTAGAGTCTTTATAACAGATAGACTGTTTCTATCATAGCGTTTTTACGCTTTTACATGCCCTGCAACCAGGTACAGAGAAGAGCCCTTACAAGTCCTTTTCCAGTTCTGCTCTGTCTCTATAAAATATTGTTTCTGTGCCAACAGGAGAAGTCAACATTGGACATGCGGGAATTTCTTGATTGGTGGTTGAGTTGATAAAACCATTCTAAACCATCAAACCCTGAACAAGACATTTCAAGCATCCAATCAATGTGATTGTAAAGGTGGAGGAATAATGACACTTAGAATGCACTTACAAAGTCAATGAACTGTGCAGAGGAAATCAACAGCCAGTAGCAGGCTTCATTAGTCCCATGCGTGTTATGGGGCCGCACGCCTCTTCACTATCCCTAATGTACTCCTGCTTTGTGATCGCTGTCCCTGTAATATGTCCTTGTGGAGTACATTGAACTAGTTTGGAGAATTTTAAATGTCCCTTGTCTTAACGGCTGGCCGAGAATTGTGGACCATTAGCTCACATTTTCCCTAATTGAAACCCATTGGTGACAAAAGTAAATTATTCATGTAGTATCTGCTCTGTAACCCTTAATGCTTACAATTCGATGTATGGTTATTGCAGCAATTTACTGTACATTGTTAAATCACATGGTTTATTATGGAGGATAGCATGTTCAGAGGAACACTAATGAAGAGCTAAAATGGAAGTTATGTATCTAAAGCCAAAACCAAGAATTGAATATATTGTAGCTTACTGGTCCTTAGATTAGACCAGGGTCTCCAAAAATTTAAGTATGAGGGCCACATGATATATTTTACTAATATTCTTGCGCTGGAAAAAAAACCCCCAGTTTTTTAAATGAGTGAATACAATTTAATGAATGAATACGTTTTTTTGCAATATGCATGATTCAGAACAGAGATATAACTTCAGTAAACCAAAGCAAAGAAATTCCAAATAAACTGGAGCCATTATTAAAGATCTAACAAAAGTGTATTTAATCTGTACCTTTCTCATCAGTGTCCTCTTTAAATCACAGTCCCCCTTAAATCAGAGATCCCATCAGAGTCCCTCTTATGTCAAAGTCCACATCTAAGCCCCCCTTACATCATAGAAGCGGCGGGCTGTCCATTAGGGGCGTACGGACGCCACCCCTGCTATTCATGCGTCTGACCCATACCCCTGCGCCAGACTATGGATCCCAATGGGGGAAGTGTTTTTTTAAAGCACGTGATTAGAGTCAGAGGCTCTAATAGGCTGCAAAATAGGGTGGGCTCGGGCGCAGAGCGCCCTGATCCCACCCAGTTGTGTGGCAATAGAGAATGAATATTCGCTATCAACACACTGATCCTCCTCCCCGCCAATCAGGAAGCGGATCTGAGACCCATCACCCAATTGGCTGAAAGGACAGGCAATCCTATTGGACGCCAAGGAGAAGGAGGGAGGAGCGAGGAGCCGCACGGTGGAAGCCGCCATGTTACATAGAAGACACAGGAGCCCATCCACAGAATCCTGCTGCCCGTCTGAGCCTGCAACCCATTGAAGCCCTCCATCTGCCTGCCGGACTCCGCAACCTGCCCGCCGGAGCCCCCAACCTGCCAGCTGCCCGCAGGAACCCGCCCGCAGCTGATGAGGTAAGTGCCCGGGGGGGGGGGGGGGTGCTTGCGACCAACGGTGGCGTGGTTGTTTGCCCCCTCCCAAAGAAAAGAAAACATCAGCCGCCGCTGCATCAGAGTTCACATCAGAGTCCTCTTACATCAACTTCTCCCCCTTATATCACGGTCCCCATCAGATTCCCTTATATCAAAGTCCCTATCAGAGTCTCTTTTATATCAGGATCCCCTTACATCAGAGTCCTTCTTATAACAGGATCCACATTAGAGTCCCACCTTACATCGGGATCCCCCTTGCGTCGGGTCCGCATCAGAGCAGAGACTGTGTGTGTGTGTTTATTTTTTCCATTGGTTAAACTAGATGGACTAGTGTCTTTTTTTCTACCTATGTTGTGGTGGGCTACATGTAGTTTGGAGACCCCTGGACTAGACAGATTAATTCGTTTTATTTCAGGCTTTTTCTTCAGCCAGTGAGGCATCAAGTAATACATTTCCTGTTACTAGATGGCTACACTCACCCCCCCCACTGTATCTAAAGAGGAAGCGATGGTTGCCCCCAAGTTGAACTTCAAATACATCTGCCTTTATTCATCTCCATTACATTGGGACTGATAGGATTAGTATTAGGGAAGAAAGATAAGATTGTTTTCCTGTCTGTTCAGCTCACAAGCAGTGACAAGGATTTCTGGCAAGATCAATAGACATTTTGTGTACTTGCTGAGAATATTTTTGGTGTTTAAATATGTTTTAATACAATGTCACTTTTCTTATGTTCCTTTCTCATGACAGATCTTTATCACATTCAGGGTCACTTCACACCACGTACAACACGCACTACATTTGTAACCTGCAACGGGTGTCAACGTTAGGTTAATGACACCCAAAATGCAGGTCACAAAGCAGTGCGTTTGGCCGCACTGGATTCAAAAGACGCTATTGGACTGAATTGTGGCTATATATCTGCCCTCTTCCATGTGTTGTCATTCAACAGCAAGGTGGACTTTATGAGGAAATAGACTCTCATTTCCCCATCAGACTCTGCCCACTGCACATAATTGCCAAAGAGGGAGTACACTGAGTGCTCAGTATGGCAAGCGTCCCTCCTCTCAACCCTTCCTCCCCCCAGATACACAAATAGTGCATTCTTTAATTTTTTTTGTTTGTTTACCTTTTTTTAATGTACAGTGATCGGTTCTGCCCTCCATGCACGCCACATATCCCAGGAGGGTCAAGCCTGGTACACATGCGGGCGGCACAGAAACCAATGACTAGGAGCGCTGACCGGCGTATTCTGGCGGGGGCCATTCCTCAGAACACAATAACACAGCAGAGGAGATCGCTGTACTAACATCGGATTGTTAGTACAGCAGCTCCGACCTCGTGGTGTGTACGAGGCTTTAGTCTTCCATTCACAAAGAAGGGGGGTCATGTCTAGCAGCGTGACATTGGGGGGCTGAGCCCAGAAGAGCCGGCAACCTCCTGATGATGTTACAAAGAGCATGGAGGCACAGAACCTGATTGGAGGCAGAAGATGATTCTGCAGGACAACTCTGGATCTGCTGGGTGGGTGAGTATCTGAACTTGGCAGTAAGCAAGGGTTTAAGAAAAAATGTTGGGGGGGAGGGTGAAAATCCACTTTAAGGTACCCAATCAGATCTTTAGAGTTAAAATAATTCACCTCTTGCTGCCCACTGAAAGTATATGCGCCTGGCTCCCAATCATGTGACCACTGTGATTGGCTGTCATGTGATGGGGCAGCTCTTCCCTCACCCCCAGGCATAAAGACCCAGTTTAAAGTGTTTGTTAACCTAAAAAAATTGGATCTGTTCCCTTAAAGCATTTTATACAGCACAGTGCTTGTGCTGTGTAATTTGGCTCACTGTAAAACATAAAAAACCTGGCTGATCCTGCGAGTTTCTAGCCTCCCCTCTGTACACTGACTCCGTTATATCAGGACTCCAGAGCCCTGACACCAGAGTCATCCGTACGTGCCTCTGTCATCCGCAGCCTGCGCTGTGTCTCCTCCGCTCTCCCCCCTCCCCTCTCTGTCTATCAGCACCCCGATCGCCTCCTCCTGCTCTAATAAAAACAATTTTTTTTCTTTAGTTCCCTCTGATATATAACACTAAGCTCCCCAGTGGATGTTATTTATAAAAAACTGCAGTATAATAGCTTACCACAGAGTGCCGTTCAGCGCTCAGATGACTAACCGCCGGTCTCCACCTCCCCTCTCCTGACGTCAGCGGGGGTTTCCCAGCACCCCTCCCTGCAGCTATCATATCTGGAGAGAAGACCAGCGGGCAGTCAGCTGAGTGCCCAAAGGTGCTCTGAGGTAAGCTATTACACAGCAAATTTTTATAAATTACATCCACTGGGGAGCTTAGTGTTATTTATCAGAGGGAACTATAGAAAAAAAAATAACTTCACAAATCCTTTAAGGCCTATGCAGTCAAAGTGTCCCAATAGATATTTAAAAAAAACTGTGCTGCACTGTAAAATGTTTAAATCAATTTTAATGTCATACCTGTAGGCCATTTGAGCCCCCAAATGCCCAGTATAAAAACTCTAAATTAGCAATCCCCACCTCCTGTCTTATTGCTGGAAAATAAAAAATCTTTGGTACTCACTCCTAGGCTTACAGTTAAAGTCTTCTTTCATGGCACCCCAATGCACTAAAGGAATTCTGATGCCCATATGTTGTAGCACACACTACCTGCATTGGAAAAAATGCCACATTCTGTCATTCTGTTTTTGTTGGTCCATTCTTCTGTGTTGATAGCCCTTTTGACATAAATGGGCTGCCTTAAAGTGGAACTAAAGTCTATTTCTAAAAAAAAAATGAGCAAACAAGGTCTTTGTTGTGAGGAGCTGTGTTGTGTTTCTTTTGAAATAAAATAAACTTACCTGCCTGCTCTCTTAAATACGATAAAGATACGCACTGGAATATACAGTAGAAGTGTGAATAGGCTCTGAATGCAAATTTTGCATTAACATTTTCTAAATGGCAAGTTCCAAGGTATATGGAAAAACCATTTATGTGTATGAACTAGGCAACCAGGACCAGTCATTATTGGAGTTATGCAAAAATCTGAATGTTCTGTCTTTCAGTAGTAGAGTTGTGCCATCTTACAAAGGAAAGGATTATATCTGCTACCATTTGTAGTTGCCTGACACTTCAAGTGGAACTAAACTTAGGGATGCATATCTTTGCTTTTAAAGGTATAACATCTTCTCCCCAACCATCTTGATTAGCTGGTGTGGGAAGATGTTACCCCTCCACATGCGCAGGAGTAAAGTTATTACTAATGATCATATAAATGAACATCTGGGTAGCAGTAACCATAACATGATTTAATTTAATATTAGCTGTAAGCAACAAGTTTATACGGGGAATATAAAAACACTTAACTTTAAGGGAGCACATTTTCTAAGGATGAGGGCTGCTCTCCAAGACTTAGACTGGGAGGGAATACTGGCATCAATGAACACAGAAATAGGAGTTCTTCAAAAAGACTGCATGTGAACTCACTTCAAAGTATATTGCCATGGGCAATAAGTTTAACAGGCTAAAAACAAAACCTAAGTGGCTCACGGCCAAAGTTAAAAAAATATATAGATAATAAGAAAAGAGCTTTTAAAAAGTATAAAATGAAGGAACACTATCATTGTTTAAATCAGTGGTTCTCAACTCCTGTCCTTGGGACCCACCAACAGGCCAGATTTGAAGTATTACCTTGGGGAGATGCAGACTAGAATACTGCAATCACTGAGCAGCAAATTATATCACCTGTGATGTATTTCAGTTATCCTGCAAACCTGGCCTGTTAGTGGGTCCCGAGGACTGAAGTTGAGAACCACTGGTTTAAATGCTACAAACAGTATAACGGAATTTGTAAAAAGGAGATCAAGGATACAAAAATTCCAAATGAATGACATATTGCAAAAGATAGGACAAACTCCAAAAAATTCTTCAAATATATTAATAGTAAAAAAAATCAGGCCTGTGTATGTAGTCTCTTTACAAAATAATGTAGAGTGGATAACTGGGGACAAAGAGAAGGCAAATTTATTAAATACCTTCTTCAGCTCTGTGTATACAAAGAAGCATGGGGGAGCTCATGTCCATAATGGGGGTGGTATTGACGGAGCCCCAAATGATCCACAATGGCTCAAAAGTGATATGGTCCAGAAATATTTAGACAGAAGAAAAGTGAATAAAGCACCTGGAACGGATGGCATACACCCACAGATCCTAAAAGAATTGAGCTCTGGAATTTCAAAGCCATTGTTTCTAATATTTAGGGACTCATTAATGACTGGAATGGTACCACTGGATTAGCGTAAGTTGGGAAGATAGTGGAGAGTTTAATAAAAGACCACATACTGTAGATGAGTTCTTGCTGGAAAAAAAGGTATTTTAAGCAACAGACAGCATGGATTCATGAAAGACAGAAGTTGTCAAATGAATCTGATTTCTTTTTATGAGGTGGTAAGTAAAACCTTGGACAGAGAGGTGGCTGTGGATGTAGTATACTTGGATTTTGCAAAAGCATTTGCCACAGTTCCCTACACATGGCTGTGTAAGGTAAAGCCTACAAGCTTGGAAAGATCAGTTTGTAAATTGATAGAAAACTGTCTAAAAGACAGAAATCAGAGAATAGTGGTTAATGATTCTTACTCTGAATGGTCTCAGGTTATCAGTGGTGTACCCAGTGCAGGGGCAATGTCATCTAGAGCCCATTCATTATGTGTCAGCAAAAATCTCCCCACAAAAACACTGAGCACTAATCTGCATGCTTACCCCCTTAGCAAAAATCCCCCTCCTCCCAGTACAAATACACCCCCCTGCTGAAATCCCCCCCTCTCAGCACAAATCTTTGCCCCCTATCCCCCAAATCTCCCCAGCTCAAATCCTCCCCCCCCCCCACACCAAAAAAATCATTCACCCCTCCTAGCACAAATCCTCTACCCCTAAAATGTCTGCTCCTAGTACACATGCCCCCCCCCCCCACTTCCCTACGTCTACCAAATTATGTCATCGGCTGCATGCACTCTGAATATCTCCTAAACTGTGCAAGTTTAGGAGATATTCACAGTACCTACAGGTAAGCCTTATTATAGGATTACCTGTAGGTGCAATTACAAAAAAAGGACTTTACTTCTTCTTTAATGCCAAAAAAGACATTGCATGTCTTTTTTTGCAATAAAGAGCCTGACTGCTTGCAGTTTTCTTTAATATAGGCTTCATGCACAAAGGACGTTAAAAAAAATCCCAAAAACGTCAGTAGCTTATCAGTGATTTTTTTTTCAGCTTTTATTAGCGTTTTTTTCCTGAATTGATCTTAAACGGCCAAAAACGTTGGGGATTGGCGCTTAGCTGCGTTTTTGCGCTTTTGTGAGCATTTGAACATTTTTGCAGCTGAAAAACGTCTCTCAGAACCCACTGGTGTTGGGTTTTTTTTACAGCTCAAAAACGTCACTGCTAAAAACAGTTGATAGCCTGTGTGTGCAGAACACATGGGATAACATGATAGAGGGTTTATTGACTGTAGAAAAAAACGTCTGCAGCTAAAAATAGCTGCTGTAAAACAGTCAAAAAAACGTCCTGTGTGCATGAGGCCTTAGAGTTTAGTTCCACTTTCAGTTTTTGTCAGAAGTTACTTGATACCATGCCAACTGCCTGACCTCACACACTGCACACTGACGCTGGAAAACTGTTCCAATCCTATAATTGTTACTTCTGCTGGACAGGTCGGTATGCATGAAAATGTGTGGAAATATATACATAAAGGCATCTGAATTGTAATAATGTAATTTATATATTGAATGATCTCATTATATCTAGTAAAGTAAACTTTTCCTGAAAAAAATATGTGGCTGCAATTTCTGATCTACATCATAATAATGATACTTGCCATTATCCTGACCCCCTGCTTCAATACTTTTTGTCATTTACCGGGAACAAGAATTCATCCTACAAGTCAAAAGTCCTTATCTGTATAGTTGATCTGTGTCAGTGAGTCAGCATGGCAGCATGAATGTTGCCTCTGAAAAAGTTTCCTTTTGAGGAGTCACAGGTGCGACCAAGGCCGGCCCTATCATGGGTCCCAGTGGATCCATGGCCACCTCTCCTTCTCTTCTATTTGTCCAGCAAATTGACGACCAAGATTTTTTTCCAGCAGTTTCGTGTGTCATGATGACAACTGCCCCCCGGGCCGCTCCACCTGCCTCTATACTACCCTAGCCCGCCCCTATACTGCCCTAGCCTGTCAATATACTACCCTAGCCTCTCTATATACTACCCTAGCCTGCCCCTATACTGCCCTAGCCTGCCCCTATACTGCCCTAGCCTGCCCCGATATGCCCTAGCCCACCCCGTGCAATTGAACATAATGGTATGCCATATAGTTTTGCATACAGACAAGGTGCTGTTGCATATAAATCTGTTTTCCTGATAAACTTTATTTTATAATTAACCTGATCATTTTAGTTTTAATTATCATGATATAATGATGCTATCATGATATAAACTAATGGATTTGGGGCCTTTTGGTGGGTGTGATTTTTTGATGGGGTAGGGGGGAGGGGGGCAGCATTTCATTCTTGGACCCAGGCAGCACAATGTCTTGGGCCAGCCCTGGGTGCGACGTACAGCATACCTCCAGCAGCCTGTCAAAATCAATAACAAGCTAAAATATGCAGCGATTGTACACTGATATATTTACATCCGAGCGCTACTAGCGTACAGAGGGGTATGTGCTGCCCTGAATGCAGACTGTCTTGACAGCCTAACATGAACCTGAAGTCAAAAATAATCTGTAGGTCCTGGTCCATCTTGAGACTGCGGTTACAAAAATCACCCCGTACCTCCCCAACCTCCAAAAAATATGAACTCCCTGTCCTAGAGTCCTCCATTGCCCGAGCAGCCATTGCCCTAGGGATTATTTACAAGCTGCTTTGATGTGCAGACATTAACAAAGTTCAAAGTGCATAGAAAACAATTGTTCTCTGTGTGCCTTGTTCACGCCACAAGGCACCTGCCACACAAATAGACACATTGGCTATGGAGTTATGTTGATTAGGTGGAACCTGGTGGGGAACTTTGAGAGACTAGCCCTCCATCAGGTCCACTTCCCTTGTGAAAGACAGTGGATGGCAGTGAACAGATTCCATGGCCGATAGCAGGCTGTGTAGTGGCCATGTAGTCTTTCCATTGCTCTCCACTGTCAATCACAAAGGAGGTGGACCTGACAGAGAGCTAGTCTCCCAGCGTCCCCATCAGGCTCTACCCACGGTCCAAGTTCAGCCCTGTATAATTGGTCGCTAGGATGTTGTTGGCATGTGTTCTAGCAACCAGTCAAACAAATCTGTACATCCCACCACAGATAACTTTGGCCTATCTCTGTATGCCTACTTAGAGTTGGTCTTAATTACCTCCAGCTTCGTTAGCTATGAACTAGCAGTAATTATTTTTGAATCTGTCACAGCCATAGTGACAGGTGGCACAAATAAGAACTGTCGTATGTATCAAAACCACCTACAAAGCTGAATTAGGTGAAACATTTGCTGATGGGGCCAATATCTGCAGAAAAGTGGTGCAAACACTTTATTGAATTGCCCTCATTGTTTTTACAAGGGCTGTAACTATTTGGGGATGTTGTGTCACAAATTAAGCCTAATATACACTGGCTACAAGGAACAGGAACACTTCAACAGGAACGACCAGCTTCTCACAACCGGCTTCTGTCGAACATGCATGCTGGAAAACCAGCATTCGACCCGCATGCGATCAGTACTGACAGCTAATGGCTGCCAGCGCAGAGGGGAGCAGGGGGGGGGGGGGCAGTCCGTGTTTCAGAACACAAAGCTCAAAGGCACAGCGGGGGGAGATCGCCACACTAACATTGCTTATGTTAGTATGGTGATCTGTCAGTTGTTTCTTTAGTTCAGCCAGCGTTGAATGAAAAAGAACAGTCGTACCCCATGATTTAAAATGAGTACCATTCATATCTGTGCGATTTCAAGTCTTTGGTCCGACTTTGATGCAAGTTGAGGTCCATGGACCTCACGTTTACACAAGCATTCTCTGAAATCGCTGCAAAATCATGGTAAAATCACGGCAAAATCGTGCGATTTTGAAGTCGCGGCAGTGTAAAAGGGGCCTAAAGGATTTTAATGAGTAAGCATACTAGAAATCGCGCTGGCAGGTGCAGAATTAAGCTGCTGGCAAAAAGCAGTCAGACAAACTGTATAACAAAAAGAAATAACTTGCTGTGCTATCCGTGATATTGTGAAAACAAGATATTCAAACAAATAATAGTGAAGTCCAAAGGAAAAATCATATAGTCCAATGTATACAGAACAAAGATATACAAGTTAAT
>BLSH010051061.1:273279-285793 GCA_018402905.1 Glandirana rugosa
CGACTGACTAAATCGCCACACTAACATTGCTTATGTTAGTATGGTGATCTGTCAGTTGTTTTTTTAGTTCAGTCAGCGCTGAATGAAAAAGAACAGTCGTACCCCATGATTTAAAATGAGTACCATTCATATCTGTGCGATTTCAAGTCTTTGGTCCGACTTTGATGCAAGTTGAGGTCCATGGACCTCACGTTTACACAAGCATTCTCTGAAATCGCTGCAAAATCATGGTAAAATCACGGCAAAATCGTGCGATTTTGAAGTCGCGGCAGTGTAAAAGGGGCCTAAAGGATTTTAATGAGTAAGCATACTAGAAATCGCGCTGGCAGGTGCAGAATTAAGCTGCTGGCAAAAAGCAGTCAGACAAACTGTATAACAAAAAGAAATAACTTGCTGTGCTATCCGTGATATTGTGAAAACAAAATATTCAAACAAATAATAGTGAAGTCCAAAGAAAAAATCATATAGTCCAATATATACAGAACAAAGATATATAAGTTGATAGTGTGACAGTCCCAATTAAAGCGGTTGTATACCCTAATTTTTGATTTTTACCTACAGGTAAGCCTATAATAAGGCTTACCTGTAGGTAAAATGAATATCTGCTAAACCTGTACGAATTAGGAGATATTCACCCTGCATGCAGCTGCATGTGCAGTGATGTCCCGGTGCTGCTGAAACCCTTGCCGGAAAGACGGGCATGTGCAGGAGTGACGTCTCATGGCTCTGTCCACTCACAGTGCCGGAGCTGCAAACCCAGAAGGATCCCCCGAGGGAAAATGTCAGCTCCCTCTGCAGGGACCGAGCGGACCCGTCAGAGCTTCGTTATGATGTAAGTACTTCATAATAACTTAGTATGCGGTGCATACTAGCTCATTATGCCTTTGCCTTACAGGTTTTTTTTTTTTTTTAGTATATAACCGCTTTAAATGTAGGATCACCACTGTGCTGTGTTAAATCAAAACTTGTGACTACCCTGTGGACTATCATTAGAAGTGGACTGTTACCGGAACAGATAGAACCTATTACAGAGTCAAATCAGCCTGTAAATGGTAATCCCATCATAGAGGGGTTCAACACACGTCACTTGAGTGGAATCCTGTAGTATCTCCCAGTCTCCAGTATATGTTAAGCCAATGCCATCCATATATTTCACAAAATCAACCATTAAATTCAAGACCCACATAGTGTAAATCCATATAAAACTTTAATGCAATCCACAAATACATAAAACATTGGTAGCTGGTGAATTTTTAGGATGGGGGGGGGGGGGACGCCAGGCCCCACACTTCCTTTTTGACCATTCCTACTTCTCATAAGCCCCACCCCTTATAGAATCCACCCACTCTGTCCCCTGTATTCCACATATTGTGTCAGGAGTATACAGGTTGGCATCACAGGACAGAGTATACAGGTTGGCATCACAGGATACAGTATACAGCTCAGCATCACAGGACACAGAATACAGCTCAGTATCACAGGTGGTGTATATATAGCAGCCAGTAACACAGGTGGGGTATTAGCAGCCAGTATCACAGGTGGGGTATTAGCAGCCAGTATAACAGGTGGGGTATTAGCAGCCAATAACACAGGTGGGGTATTAGCAGCCAGTGTCACAGGTGGGGTATTAGCAGCCAGTGTCACAGGTGGGGTATTAGCAGCCAGTGTCACAGGTGGGGTATTAGCAGCCAGTAACACAGGTGGGGTATTAGCAGCCAGTAACACAGGTGGGGTATAAGCAGCCAGTATCACAGGTGGGGTATAAGCAGCCAGTATCAAAGGTGGGGTATTAGCAGCCAGCATCACAGGTGGGGTATTAGCAGCCAGTAACACAGGTGGGGTATTAGCAGCCAGTAACACAGGTGGGGTACATTTCAACCACCCCCCCACCACCGCCATGGGGCTCGTGGCACTGACAGACTCCCCCCCCGGGAAGTCGGGACAAAGTCCCGCACTTACCCCATCTTTTGGGGGTCACGGCGGTCCATGGAAGCCATCAGTTGAAAGTTGGGAACCAAACACGCCAGGAGTCACAGGTGTGTTTGGCCACTGCCAGTCCCAGCACGTCCACCAGTCCCGCTACCGCCCACCTCAACCTGACCAATCAGTCGCTGGCAGGAGGCCGGAGCCAATCAGTGTGACTGTGTGCGCCTTGCTGGCCCTATGGACAAGCCACCACTGACATAAAACTACTCACACTTTTAGGCTCCGTTCACTTCTCTGTGTTTTTGGGTGTTTTTCTGCTCTCAGCCTCAGCTCTAAAAAATGCCCAACAAGACAAATCCCATTAATTTCAATGGCCCCTCTTCACATCTGAGCTTTCTGTCGCCTAAAGCAAAACGCCCATCGCTCAAATATGTACATGAGCTTCTTTTTTGGCAAAATATAGGCATTTTACTGTTTTTACATTGGTGACTTGTCAACTTCAAGACTCTGCAAAAACGCCTGAAACAACGTTCCAAAAAGTGCCTGTACAATTGCAACGCTTAGATGTGAACGTGGGCAATGTTACAAGCAATCCAAGCATTTACCGATACAAACAGGCGTGGCGATGTCACGTGCGTTAGCTCCGCCCAATAGAGCTAATGCACATATACCTGTTTGTATCGGTAAATGCTTGGTTTGCTTGTAACATTGCCTAGGAATGTTTTTTTTTTTTTTACAGATGACTCTGTAATAGGGTCTATTTGTTTAGGTTAGAGTCCTTTTCTAATGATGGTGATGGTCCACGGGGTGGTCACAATATTTCTAACAGTACAGTGGTGATCCTGCATATAATTGGGACTGTCACAATATTTGCTCATATGTCTTTATATACAGGATATTGGACTGTATGATTTTTTCCTTTGGACTTCACTATTATTTAAGTATTTTGTTTTCACAGTATCACAGATAGCATGGCAAGTTTTTACTTCTTAAAGATTTTAATTCTACCATCCAGTTCTTAACCAACCAATGTGAGGGTTCTAATAATATTTGTACTATTGTTTAGAAACATCCCCCTGTAAGCTGCCACAAATTTTATTTGAGTTCAGTAGAGGGTGTGCTGATTGTAAGGGTAATGGGCAATTGGATAAATGGTATGAATGAAATATGTAATCCTAGAGCAGCCTTTCTCTTGCAATAACTAATTGATTGTTGGTAAGTAGGATGATTGTCCCTTACATTGTGGCTAGTGGGAAAAAATGCTTTTTCCATCGGTGGTCAGTGGGAATAATGCTCCTTATTTTGTTGCTCAGGGGGAAAAATATCCCTTACATTGGTGGTCAGTGGGAAGAATGTCCCTTAATTGTGACTGTTGGGAAGAATGCCCTTGGTGGCCAGTGGAAAAATATCCCATACATTGGAGGATAGTGGAAAGAATGTCCCTTAAATTGGTGGCTAATGGGAAGATTGTCCCCTAGCCTACACTGGTGCTCAGTGGGACTAATGTCCCTTATATTGGTGTTTAGTGGGTAAAAGTTGCTTACATTGGTGGCTAGTGGGACAATAACCCTTACATTGGTGGCTAGAGGGACAATGTCTCTTACATTGGTGGTCATTGGGGAGAACAGCCCTTACATGAGTGGCTAGTGGGAAGAATGTTCCTTACATTGGTGGTCAGTGGGAAGAATGTACCTTACATTTGCTGGTGGGAAGAATGAACCCCTTACAGTGTTGGTCATAACTCCTCCTTTGCAGACAGCTAAAAAGATCATTAGGTTCCTTAGGCTGGGTTCACACTAGTCTGATTCTCGGACCGACATTAGGAGCACAAGTCGCATTACGTCACAAAAACAATGATTCCCTATGAGAGCCGTCTTAACTGGTCCGACTTGTGTTTTTCAAAGTCGGACCAACTTTGAAAAAGGTTCCTGTACTATTTTTGTCCGACTTTGATCCTACTTTAGCCCATTGAAAGGCATTGAAGTCGGATCAGTGTCTTCACTGATCTGACTTTGGCATGCGACTTATGCTCTGGGGATCTTGAAGGGGAACTCCACGCCAAATTAAAAAAAAAATGACATGGGGTCCCCCTCCAGGAGCATACCAGGCCCTTTGGTCTGGTACGGATTTTAAGGGGAACCCCCACGCTGAGTGGCCTGGTATGCTCCTGGAGGGGGACCTCATGCCATTTTTTTTTCTTTAATTTGGCGTGGACTTCCCCTTCAAGATCCCCAGAACACAAGGTGCCTGGCATTGTCAGGATCAAAGTCGGATCCCTGTTCACAGAAAAACAGTCTGACTTTGACCCTATGTAGGACCGTAAATCGCACAGCAAAGTAGGATCAAAGTATGACCGTTTTTTTGTCGGATAGTGTGAAACCAGCCTAAAGCCAACTTTGCTAAGTAGCGTTGACCTCAGAAGTATGTAGACACCATCAAATGGGGGGTCACGCTTATTGAGCCACAGGTCAAGGAACCCCTAGCAACCTCTGGGGGAACCCTGGTTGAGAATGGCTGTTCTAGGGAAGTGTTGGTGAACATTTGTATACCTCAGTTGAACATTTTTAAAGCTATCGCACTACGAGATGTCAGGAACTTTTCCAACGTTTACAGTCTGGGTGTTGGTTGCTATGCTGTGATGTAGGAATAGAAGAGTTAGCTGTTTATCAAATAGTTGGTAAACTCCAAATGTATGGTTAGATTGATCCTCTGCAGTTCTGGGGGAGTTACAGACTCCAGTAGATACCTAAATGTGTTTAAAGAGAACCTGT
Organism: Glandirana rugosa; assembly: GCA_018402905.1. NCBI lineage: Eukaryota > Metazoa > Chordata > Amphibia > Anura > Ranidae > Glandirana > Glandirana rugosa. The sequence continues at coordinate 277,977 of BLSH010051061.1, forward strand.
CCTGAATGAGCTATATATTTAATGAAATAGTTCCTAAGAAACAAATGTTGGTAATGATTACCATATGTCCCTCCTACATAGATAATTGGGCACATTGACACTTCCCTGCTTCTTTTACCTGGCGCCACCTGTGAAATCATATAATCATATGATAGAAGGAGGGGGAGTAGTCTTCTGCCGTAATGAGTCAACTTCTAAATGATGATGTTGGTTGAACAGTTGGCAGCTGCTATCTATATTTTATTCCATTTTGGGAGATCTAGGGTTTTCCCTAGATCTATTTCCCATTTTATCACATATGGAAGCTTATTAAAATTAGAAGGAGAGATTAAAGTGTAATAGTGTTTTGGATGAACTCTTTACTGAACCAGAAGGTGGGAGTTCACATGGGCCCTTAATCTCTCAAGTGAGCAAAGGTGCACTAGGTAAAGGAAGTAGGGGATGCACAATGTCATGTTATAATCCTTATTATTACCATCAATAGTTTCTTAGAAACAATGTCATTTTCTATCTGATGACAGGTTTTGCTTATCCATTTTCTGCCAAAGCCTTATTCTGCAAGCAAAGACCCTGGAGATTAAAATGGTGGTAGTTGCAATGTTTTTATGCCACATGATATTCGCATGCACGTTTATCAAATGCAAATTTTCTGTGAAAAACACACTTAAAGCGGAGTTCCACCCAAAAGTGGAACTTGCTTTAAGCACTTCTCACCCCCTTACATGCCACATTTGGCATGTCGTTTTTTGGTGGGGGAGTGGGTACCTAGTTTTGACAGATACTTCCTGTCTCAATTCCTGCTTCGGTCGCCTTACCACCTAGGCGACTCCTCCTCTTCCCCTCCCTCTCTGCAATCTTCTGGGCACGTCACAGGTCCCAGAAAATTGCCTTGCCACTAAGAGTGCAGCGTGACTTGCACATGCGCAGTGCGTGCCCGGCTGTGAAGCCCCAAACTGTCACAGCTGGGCGCCCACACTTGCAATGACAGTGCCGCGGAGAGGAAGAGGAAAGGATTGAGGCTTCGGGCGGCCACATCGCTGGACCGTGGGACAGGTGAATGGTTGTTTATTAAATGTCAGAAGCTACATTTTTTGTAGCTGCTGACTTTTAATAAACGAGTAGAAGTCTGCTTTAAGGTAATTTTAGTGCATGCAAAATTTTTTGGTAAACTATAAATGAGGTGGCAAAAAGTAAATACCGTAGATACCAAACAGATCAAAGTGTGACAAACTTCATTATCCAAAATTGTCCAAATGTGATGCTTTAAAAGCCTTTACAATTTAGAATTAGAATTATTGCTGTCAGTCCAACATTTCTGCTGGTACCTCACATGTGTGGTGCAATCATTTGCATCCACTGCATGCATTTATGTTCTTATGTTCATGTAAATGGGGGTGGGGGCTTTATAAATGTTTTTTTGTCTTTTTAACTTATTTTCTGTTTCCTGTTTTTCTTTTACGCTTGTTTTACACAGGGAGCCAATAGCTCCTTACGTCAGCTTTTCTCAACTATGGGGGCGAAAAGAGTCCTCAGGGGTGCCATGGCAAAAGGAAAAAAAATTGCCTCAACTAAAACAGGCAGTTGCATTATTAAACATTCTTCCCTGCCGGCACAACATTTTTTTTACAGTGTTGTCTATCTGGCATTAAAGTTGCACAAGTGCTGTGTGCTGTACGGGCCGCCCGTTAGCGTCCTGCCAATTGACAATTACATCATTGGGTGCTAAGCATGCGTCAAGCACTACACAGCTTACTGGGAACATTGCGCAGAGGTGCTTTCTGGGAAGCCAGGGTGCCGCAGCGGAAGACCTGGGTGCTGCACATGAGCTCCTCTGAGCTCTTGAAGGTACAAGGCTAATTGCAGGCAGTATTGCTTTTCATCTTACACAGTTTTTGGATTAGCACCTGATTTTTTGGAGATCGTGAAGCCATAACATTGCTCAGTTAGGCATTTTTAACACTTTTTGTTTGGACTTTGAATTGTGTATGTGTATTTTTTTTTATATAGCTCTGCCTTACAAATTACTGATCTCTGACTTACAAACTAGTGTATTCTGCCTTGCAAACTAGTGAACTCTGAATTACAAACTACTGAACTCTGCATTAAAAACTACTGAACTCTGCATTACAAACGACTGAACTCTGAATTACAAACGACTGAACTCTGAATTACAAACTATTGAACTCTGAATTACAAACTACTGAACTCTGAATTACAAACTATTGAACTCTGAATTACAAACGACTGAACTCTGAATTACAAACGACTGAACTCTGAATTACAAACGACTGAACTCTGAATTACAAACTATTGAACTCTGAATTACAAACGACTGAACTCTGAATTACAAACGACTGAACTCTGAATTACAAACTATTGAACTCTGCATTACAAACGACTGAACTCTGAATTACAAACTATTGAACTCTGAATTACAAACTACTGAACTCTGAATTACAAACTACTGAACTCTGCATTACAAACTACTGAACTCTGCACTACAAACTACTGAACTCTGAATTACAAACTACTGAACCCTGAATTACAAACTACTGAACTCTGAATTACAAACTACTGAACTCTGAATTACAAACTACTGAACTCTGCATTACAAACTACTGAACTCTGCATTACAAACTACTGAACTCTGCATTACAAACTACTGAACTCTGCATTACAAACTACTGAACTCTGCATTACAAACTACTGAACTCTGAATTACAAACTCGTGAACTCTGCCTGCAAACTATTGAACTCTGCATTACAAACATCTGAAATGTGTGATGCAAACTACTGAACGCTGAATTCTGCCTTATAAACTACTGAATTCTGCATTAAAAACTATTGAACTCTGCATTGCAAACTGCATTCAGAGTTCGGTGCTTTGTAAGGCAGAGTTCAGAAGAAGTTGGTAATGCAAATTTCAGAGTTCAGTAGTTTGTAATGAATTGTTCCCTAGTTTGTAAGGCAGAGATCCTCTGTATTGCAAACGCTGCATTGGAAACTACTGAACTCTGCATTCAGTTAAGTACTTTGTAAGGCAGGGTTTATTAGAAGTTGGTAACACAAATTTCATAGTTCAGTAGTTTGCAAGGCAGAGATTTCTGCCTTACAAACTAGGGAACTATGCATTACATACTACTGAACTCTGAAATTTGTGTTACAAACTTTTTACATTTTTGACTGGTGTGCCCCATGATTCTGCCAAATTTTAAAGGGTGCCTTGGCTGAAAATAACTGCTCTATGTGATAGCACATTGTAATGACAGGTTCACTTTAACTAGTTGCCGACCGCCCGCTGTGGATTAAAGGTGGCAACATGGCTTGATATTGCATATCGCCGTCACCTAGGGTGCACTCCACCGGAAGCGCACTCGCACACTCACTGTGCAGAGGGGAAGCCAGGGAGCAAGTAGGGCGGACTCCATGTCTGCCGGCTACCTGCGACTGCTTCCCCGCAGTGACAGAACGGGGATCTCCATTCTGACAGGGGGGAGGAGAGTGATCGCATGTTTCCTGTATATGGGAGCAACGATCACTCTCCTCCCCCAGTCAGCCCAGCCCCCACAGTTAGTAACACATTCCAGGGAACACAGTTAACCCTTTGATCGCCTCCTAGTCTTAACCCCTTCCCTGCCAGTGACATTTACACAGTAATCAGTGCATTTTCATAGCCCTGATCGCTGTATAAATTTCAGTGGTCCCAAAAAAGTGTCAAAAGTGTCCTGCAATGTCGCAGTACTGCTAAAAATCGCAGATCGCCACCATTACTGATAAAATAGTATTTTTTTTAATATGTATATTAGCAAAAAGCAAGAAATATTGTTTTTTTTTCAAAACTGTCACTCTTTCTTTATAGCGGTGATCAAAAGTGACCCAGAGGTGATCAAATACCACCAAAAGAAAGTTCTATTTGTGGGTAAAAAATTACGTCAATTTTGTTTGGGTACAACGTTGCACGACCACGCAATTGTCAGTTAAAGCGTCACAGTGCCGAATCGCAAAAAGTGCTCTGGTCATAAAGGGGGAAATCCTTCCGGGGCTAAAGTGGTTAATGAGATGTCAGGGGTCTATTAGATACCTGATGTCTCCCCTGCCTTCCACTGAAGCTAATGGAGCACAGTTTGTGCTCAGCACTCGGGGAATGACAGTTCCGAACTCAGAAGTGAGGTAATAACATGTTGCTTTTGTGTTCATTCATTGGGGGAAGATCATTGAATGGATTTTTGCTAATCTCCCTTCATTCCACTTGCTGACACCACCTTGTATAATTGACTGAAAATGATGTTCTTCTAATGGCAGAGGCGGTCCCATGCAGTCAGAGGTCAGAACTCCCGATCTCGCTATTTGTTCCTGATCACTGATTATACAACCTTCCATAATTGTAAGGTTTATTTTTTTATTAAATAACACATAGGTTTATACTCACCTGCTCTATGCAAGGGCTTTGCACAGAGCAGCCCCCGCTGACATTTTGGGTTTCTCCTCTTCTCTGTGTGCCACCATAGGAGGCATATGATGGAACACATGCAGGCTTGATCCTGAGCAGCGCTCTGTGTGTCCATTGAATGTGTGCATTCCTGTGTGTTCTGGTTTTGACAGCCCATTCATTTTAATGGGCTGTCAAATATATTAGAATGCAGAGTAGTACAAGCATCTTTTTCATATCTCACTGCACGAAATGCGTTTGGGGTGGAATTAACAAGTATTTGGCACCAACGTGCGTTTTGCAAAGGGCAGCATATTCACAAGCGGTGCGGGGAATGCGCATTTCCCTGTGCCCCAGTGTGACTGGGTCCACATTCTCACCTCCTGCACATCATATTTATGTACTTTTTTGCTCTTTATTTGTGTTTTGTTGTGTGACATCATAGGGCAGTCCGTTTATTTGAAAAGGCTACCCTACGTCGTGTGACAAATGTGCCAAAGTAGCTCCTGCACCTTTATTGGGTGGTGGCCTCCAATCCCCTCGGTCTCCGGCTCACTGTGGTCTCTGTGCTGCCCCGGACTGACATGTTGGAATGTGCCCGCCGGCAGCAGCGGCTTCCCCCCTCCGTCCAATGGCAGCTGGCGGGTCGGTCGCTCGGGTTTCCCCTGCGTCTCCTCCACAGCATCATGGCGGCTGTGCGTCTCCTCCCTCCTTGGCCAGTGGTTCTCAACTCCGGGCCTCAGGGCCCACTAACAGGCCAGATTTGCAAGGTAACTGAAATACATCACAGGTGATATCAGTTACTGCTCAGTGATTACAATATTCTAGTCTGCATCTCCCCAAGGTAATACTTAAAGTGGTTGTCAAGCAGGGCTGGTGCAAGGATTTTTGACACCCTAGACGAAAACTCGTTTTGCCGCTCCTTGGCGCCACCCTTGACTCCACCCACTTTCCCCTGCCCAGCCTCAACTGTGCCCATCAAATACAGCTTCACCTGTGCGTATCCAGCTGCCCAGCCTCTGATCTCCGTGTCCCATGACATGCCAGGATGCATCCTGCACAGCGTCCTCCACGTGGGGGCGGCTATGGTGCTGGCCAGTGGCTGTAGTGACATGCATAACATGGCAGGATGCACAGCGGCCTCCTGGGGGGGATGCTAACAACCGCGGCTCTCCTCTCGACTTCTCCGACACGATCGAGGGAGGGCTGCTCCTCTCCCATTCTCAACGGCACTGATGACATGATCGAGGCAGCTGCCAGCCATGGCTCCCCTCTCTGATGACATGAATCAATGCAGAGCAGCCAGTGACAGATCAACAGTGGCCAGGCGCCCGCCTACTCCGCCTAGTGGTAGAGCCGGCCCTGTTGTCAAGTCTATTTAAAAAAAACACCTGCAAGAGAAAGGCATAATGAGCTACTAGCTCATTGAAATGCTTACCTTAGATCCATGCTGTAGCAGCGGTCCATGAGCACCGATGTGACCGGCGACATGCTGTGTCCGTCGTTTTCCGGGATCCGACCAATCACAGTGCAGACTCCAGTGCTGTGATTGGCAGGAGCCGCGCTGACGCCCCTCCCGCGCATGTGAGCCGCCATTTACGTCAATCAGGCCGTTTCTTCAGTGCGCATGTGCCAATGATGTGGGCTCATCCAGATACTGGGAATATCTCCTAAACTGTGCAGGTTTAGGAGATATTCCCGGGACCTACAGGTAAGCCTGAATATAGGTTTAGCTGTAGTGTAAAGTGGTTGTCATGAGTTGACAACCACTTTAAAATCTGGCTTGTTAGTGGGTCCTGAGGACTGGGAACCACTGTTCTAGGCCAATAGGAATTGCTTCTCCTTTCGACCAATCGGGAAACGGGTCTCAGGACCCGCTTCCCGATTGGCAGGGAGGAGAATCAGTGCGACAATAGTGAATGATATTCATTTCTTGTCACACAACTGCGCACATTTCATGGTCATGCGATCGCTATGGATACACATTGTGCGATCCCCAGCGTTTATATGGTTACATGAGCGATCATCTTTATTACAGAGGGATGATGAGGATAGAATTGATGATGACGTCCATTGTACCATGGGGGGGGGTCACACTGAGAGAAGTGTGGATGTGATCGCTCCATTTCCGGGACTGCTTTCTAAGAACGGACACCGCTGGGGGAGATCAGTCCTGACAGCTGGGATGAGTGGATGTCCCGCATATGAGGCGTCCCGGGCACTGACATTCCGGGCGGTGATGGGGGGGCCCTCTGTGCCCGGGGTCACCTGGCCGGGATGTTGGGGTGTGCTGGCACGCGAGGAGGGGCGGGGCCCAGGTGACAGGAGCTGCCGATGTTCTCCTTGGTGACAGGGTTACTCAGCGAGCTCCCCATCTCCTAGGCGTGTCAGGCACAACCACAGCCCATACTATAATTGGCTGCTTGTCACACTCCGCTCCCCTCCCAATTGGCCCTCCGCTACGGTAACTTAATCATTGGCTACCTGCGCCATCCGCCCTCGTCATTGGTCAGGGCCTCCGTCCCGTCCCACTCCTATTGGCCGGTCAAGTTAGGAGCGCTCCCTTCAGCCATTGGCTGGATCTGTTCGGAGGTTAGCCATTGGCCGCAGGGGGCGTAGCAGGAAGATAGAGTCAGTGCGAGCTGCGGCGTAGCGGATCCCGGAGGCTGGGGACCCTCCCTCCTCTGTCACCCGGAGCCCTCCCACCTTCACTTCATCCCCGCGGACGGACGGCCGCCCTCCCCGGACCTGTGCCCGGAGGACTCACTGCGTGACAGGTAGGCGCGTGACAGTGGCGTAGGCGGGAATATGGTGACAGCACGAGGGACCCCCGCGGGTGAGAAGAGAGGGGGGGCGGGGTGTGAGGGGAGCAATGCTGGGTTAGGGGAGCAGAGCGGGTATGGGGGGACCTCAGGTGGGGAGATGGTGACAGGAGCAGGTGGCGCCCCTAGGGGAGGAGGAGAGGAGTCTGCACATCCACATGTACGTCATGTACCTGCCGCAACCACCGCACGTCATTCCTGTCAGTCCATGTGTACTGCTCATCCCCGTGTACTGCCCCATCCTCGTCCCCGTGTACTGCCCCATCCTCGTCCCCGTGTAATGTCCCATCCTCGTCCCCGTGTACTGCCCCATCCTCGTCCCCGTGTACTGCCCCATCCTCGTCCCCGTGTACTGCCCCATCCTCGTCCCCGTGTACTGCCCCATCCTCGTCCCCGTGTACTGCCCCATCCTCGTCCCCGTGTACTGCTCATCCCCGTGTACTGCCCCATCCTCATCCCCGTGTAATGTCCCATCCTCGTCCCCGTGTACTGCCCCATCCTCGTCCCCGTGTACTGCCCCATCCTCGTCCCCGTGTACTGCTCATCCCCGTGTACTGCCCCATCCT
>BLSH010051061.1:287882-300526 GCA_018402905.1 Glandirana rugosa
CCCGTCGCGCGCCGCTGCCCCCTTCGTCGTCCCCGCGCGCTGCCCCCTTCGTCGTCCCCGCGCGCTGCCCCCTTCGTCGTCCCCGCGCGCTGCCCCGTGATATCTGTACAGGGGATGAACACACAGGGCACAGGTCTTTTTTTATAATAATGTGATGTATGGGAGGATTGAACGTTTCCTGCAAGGAATTGGAATGAGAGTTGCCTTGTTTCTTGAAGTGATTCTTCCAGTGACCCAAAACATTTATATCATGACAATAAAAAGTGAAGCACTACCTGTCTGACAAAGTGAAATACTAAAAATATCAGTTCTGAAGGGACAGTGAGTATATCAATTACTTCTATTGGTAATACTCACAATAATGGTGGTAACCCCTAAATAATAAGCCAACAATATAAGTAATAACTGGGTATGGTTCAGTGACAATAATAATAAATTAATATGCAAAAATAACTGTGATAATAAAGCCTCTACTGGCTATGACACAAATGACATAAGGTCTATGTGAACAGCTAATGGATGTGAACCAAAGTCCAGAAAGCGAACATGCCAAGCAATCAGTGATAGCAATCCTTAAAACATATCAAGCTTCTGTGAATGCTGTGTTCTTTAAACACAAATAGCATGTGCCTTCCACCAGTCACACTATGTGCTCACCTCACGAAGACCCAAAAAGGTCCATAAAAGCCTTCCCCTTAGGAGTGTGGCTGCTGGCTTCCCTTTGTATGGTTTACCTCATACACAAAGTGCTCATGAAATTAGAGAAACCGTCATAGTGCTGATCTGTATAAAATCTTTTCCTTTTATTAAAAAAAATCAGAATGACACTCATATTTGTAGGTGTACTGCCTCCTGTGTACTTGAGTAAATCGTTGTACACATTGGGTCTAAATGCCCCCTTAACAGTCATATAGATACCCGCAAGTACTGGACTCAAGGCTCCGACCCATGCGTTTTGTCACTCGTCACATGACTTTCTCAAGGGCTCAAAAACATCTATATATTAGTTTCCTGTAAAGGCACTAGGTAAAGTCTTCACAGTGGTCTGTGTCTTCTACCTTTGCTCCATTAAAGAGCTGCTGCCTCTGTCAAAATCTTCAGCATGCAAAATATCCAGGGGTGTGAGATGTCCATGTCTCCTGCCACTTGCTGTGGTTTCTTCCTTTGAGCCCTCTGTCACTGCTGGATGCTGTAGTAAAATAGAGGCCAAAGGATGTAACCACTGTGCATGGTGGGGGACACATCAGCCAACACTTCCAGACATGATGGAGGCTCCAGTGCTGGAGCAGAGGGAAGGTGGAATACCTGGGCTGTCTGAGAGATAAACAATAAGAGCTTTTCTCTTACGGGTAATTGGCCTTAAAGGCCTCTTTCACATGGGAGTAGAAAAGCCAAATGAATACTGATCTGGATATAGACGCAGTGTTGTCTATAATACAGCGATGAGTGCAGAGCTATAACACAAAAATAGAAAATCTTGCGTTTGAGTGCAATCATTTCACTCATCATTACATATAGTTAGTCTGTTCGAATAAAGACATCAAGTTCAAACTAATAACGGGGAAAAAATGTAATCCTATACCTGCAGTTGATCCAGGGAAAGACAAAAACCCCAATAAAGCATGATCCAATTTGCTCCAGCAGGGGGAAAAAAAATCCTTCCTGATCCCCGAAGAGGGGATTGGATATTTCCAGGATCAACTTTACCTATAAATGTTAGTACCCAGTTATATTATGTACATTTTGGAAATAATCCAGGCCTTTTTTAAAGCAATCTACTAAGCTGGCCAGAACCACCTCTTGAGGGAGGCTATTCCACACATCTCTATCAATCAGCTATGAGGAAAGATTAGAGGAACTGAATTTATTCTCTCCTGAGAAGAGGAGATTAAGGGCAATATGATCAACATGTACAAATACATAAGTGGTCCATATAGTGAACTTGGTGTTGAGTTATTTAAGGTCATAACAAAGGACAAGGGACACTCTTTACATCTACAATGTTAGTCAGGTTGAAAAAAAAAAACACAAGTCCATCTAGTTCAACCAAGGGAAAAAATAAAAATACGTGCGTCTATACACATTTACATGGGTATATTGCAACACAGGCAATGAAGTAGAATTTTACGTGTGTATATGCATATGTGTGTATATAAGCTTTTACAGAACATCTTTGAGCCGGTTCTCCCTAGAAATAGGAAAGGTGTATTACAAGTACATTTTCTGCACCGCGTTCAGAACTTGCTGCTTTTGCGATTCACTGCGGCTGCCAGTATTTTGCAATTTGCGTTTTGGGTGCTTTTAACAAACGCAGTGCATTTGCAGGCACCAAACCACCTGGTAATGCAGTTCCATGCGATTCGGTGCAGTGTGTTTTGTTCAAAAGTCATGCATTTGCTTCTTTTTGTGTGTTTCGGGGTTATTTGCAGCCCATTCAAATCAATAGTCTGCAAAATTGCACTGCAGGGGAAAGCACAGGAATTGCACACACAATTCTGGTGTGAACCAGCCCTTACCCAGGAGCTTTTTGTTAATAAAATCCTGAGTATAAACATCCGTCAGTTATTCGATCCGTGTGCGACTGGCCCAAAGATCAATACATAGGGAATGTCCTCCTGATCCAATTTCATCTACCTGGGACAAGCATGCTGCCAGGGAAGACTGAACTCACATTTTGCATGCATGATCCACATCAGTGATCAGGATGACAGACCTACTGTATAGCTTGTACCATAAAGCTACAAGTCTGCAAATTTACCTCTAATATTGTGTAATCAGAGGACATTAAACTGCTGTCATCCACACTACATTATCCTTTTCAGTTTGTTTTATTTATCTTTAAATATGCACAGGTTTGTTTTAGTGGTAAATGAATTGATCTGTGGCAAATCAACATTCAACCCACGTTTGTCCAATTAATAATTCAGTAATCGGGGATCAGTACGAATCAAAATAAAATATATTTACAGGGACAAGACAAACCATTTAACACCAATTGGGTGCTTACAATGATGAGCTTTTATTTCCATTAAACCTTAATTCCTACAGGAAAAAAAGATTGGGGGCTTAGTAATACAGGAGGTGTCACTGGCCAGATCACCAGGGGAGAACAGAGGGGAGAAAGCTTTAGCCCTCATGCACACAGAACATTTTTTGACTGTTTTACAGCAGCTGTTTTTAGCTGCAGAGGTTTTTCTTCTACAGTCAATAAACCCTCCATCATGTTATCCTATGTGTTCATGCACACATAGGCTGTTATCAACTGTTTTTAGCAGTGATGTTTTTGAGCTGTAAAACAAAAAAAAACCCCCAATACCAGTGGGTTCTGAGAGACGTTTTTTAGCTGCTCAAACGCTCAAAAACGTGCTGAATGTCGATCCCCAATGTTTTTGGACGTTTTTAGATCAATTGAGAAGAAGGAAAAAAAAAAAAAAAAACGCTGGGCCTTTAAAAACGTGCAAAAACGCCTGTAATACAACGCTGGTAAAAGCTGAAAAATTCACGGATAAGTTACTGACATTTTTAGGACTTTTTTTTTTTTTTTTTTTAACGTCCTGTGTGCATGAAGCCTAAAAGGAAAAGCAACACAGCCACTGGCTGAGAGCGCTGATTGGGAGTCGGTCAGCTGTTGTTTTTCCAGCATGCACGTTCAACAGACCGACATACACACAGGGAGGATGTCGGACGGTATTTTTTGTATTTGTAAATGTCTCCCGACATTCTGCCTATGTATTGGGCTTAAAACCTGGCCATACATGTACAGTGTATAGATTTCTTCTACAGTATTTAGCATAGTTGGATGACTCTCCCGCTGCAGCTATTGTATTCTGACAACCAGCGGTGCCAATCTACGGCTGTATCTGAGTGCATGTAGGTGCTGTTCTGCCAACAGTTTTCCAGCTAAGCCCTTCAATTTTTCAGTCAAGGGATGTTGGCCGGAAGATTGTAGACACTGATACCCACTGAACGAATCTCAGGAACTGGCTGAGATTCCCTCTGTGTTTTTCCAGCTTTAGTTGATTGGGTTATATCATGCTCAATTCACAAAGCTTTAACACATGGATAAGGCTATCTCTAGCCATGTGACTCCTTTTCAGATCTCATTGAATTTAGCTGAAAATAAATGCCACTTTTTTTGAAAATAAGAAATCCTTATCATGGTGTGTTGTTTTAGCTTTTTGAATTGAACTTCGATTGATCTTTTCAGTAATGAGAACCAATAGGTGCTGAAAATAATCCACTAAAAATGATGGCTTTGGCAAATAACAACACAGCTTAGTGAATTGAGCCTGTAGTCGGCATGCATGGAGGTCTTCTAGGCTGACAGCTCTGCTTGTTATCTCACGGCTGAGCTCAGAGTGTCGGCAGTAGTACGCACACCTATACCTGAGAGGGGAGGATCACACTGTTGGAGACTTTGCTTCTTAGGCCCGGTTCACACAGGGGCGACTCATGATCTGACTTGAGTCGCCCCAGGTCGCTTGACACAAGAAATCCCATTGAAGTGAATGGGAGCCGTCTTTATGTACACTACTGAAGTCGCTCCGACTTCAAGGCGACTTCAGAAGAGATTCCTGTACTACTTGGAGGCGACTTCTATCCAACTTGTGCCCATAGAATTCAATGGAAGTCGCCTCCAAGTCGGATCCCCATCTAAACAGAAGTTACTTCACAGTGAAAAGAATAGAATTTATTTAGGGCAACCCCCTCCCTCCCTTCTCTGATTGGCCACAGCAAAGTAGCCTGGCATGAAGTCGTGTTGTAAGTTGCCCAAAGTCGCGCTGAAGTTGCTTTCAAATCGCCTACCAAAGTCGCCCCGCAAATTGGATCGCCCCTGTGTGAACCGGCCCTTACAAATGCCCTTTTATTTCCGGTTCTTTTAAAAATATTTCTCTAAAGTGCAGGTTTTCTTTAACTTTGCCACTTAGTGCAGGTAGTTTCTTTCTTGCCATAAGAGCAATCTTTGTGAACTTTATCTAACTGTACCCCGAGGCTGCTTTCACCATTCTGTCCTCCTTTGTGCAGTGTGGCTCAATTTCCAGTTCACATGCATCTTGCATTTGTTTTGTTGAGAACTTGAATGAATATGTAGCAAGCAGATTATTATTTTTTTCCCACACCACACTACACCCCTATTCACACCAGTGCTGTGAGACATCAGGCACCGCTCTAATGTGTATTTTCTGTTCGGAAAGCCCATTCATTTCTATGGGCTACCCCACCAGTGACAAATGCACCAAAGATCATGCTCTTGATTGAGCTTCACATGCACTTTTCTTCATTTGCAGAAACTGTGTGTTTTGGGGTACTGTGAATGGAGGGGGGGGGGGGGGGCGGCTTAAACACAGAGTTTTAAAAAGCACATTTCAGACCTCAAGATTAAGCCCCAAACGACATATTTTCTGAAATCAGAGGCCATTACGTTTAATAGTAGACAGGGTGGATTTGATTTAAATCACTAGTAAAAAGGCTTGATTTAAATCATTTTTAAAGAGCAACTGACATCTCTGACCCGCTGTTGACTCACCGACAGTCCCATTCACTTTAATGGGATGGCTGGTGATGCAGCAGTGACACAACAAGGTGATGGATCTGAAATGACAGGTGTTCTTTAAATATAAGGACTTATTCTTGCTGGTAGTTAGAATCTTTAATATTTGCAAACAAATGAAGGTTTCCTATTTAGAATAATAAGCTGTCAGGTTAGTAAAACAGTGATATCAGAACCGATTCAATCATACAGTTTGTAGTGTACATACATTTTTACAAAACAATGGGATAAAGGAAAATTCATGAACTTTGTTTTATCTCATGGTTCCTGTGACATTGTGTGAATGCATCAATGCAGTGTATGTTATCTCAGCTTGCAGAGCTTGGATTAATTGAATGAGTTTACCTAAATGTAAATATTGCAGAATATTGCAGGTCCATTTTATGCTGAATTAACTAAATTATGAAGGTATCCTAAATAGAAAACATCTTTAAATAGATTTTTACTCCAAAAGCACTTTATTAAAATTTTAATAAAAATAAAAAAAATTGATTTTAAATAAATGTATTTATTTATTTTTTTTTTTTTATCATCAATTTTTATCCACCCTGATAGTAGATAATAATACTAGATCACATTTTGTGCGAGTTGTCAGATGCGTATTGTAACCTCTTTGGCACAAAGTCCTGGTCCACATACGTGGGATGTGGGAACACTGCGACTCCACTGCCGGTTCCCGCACTGCACCCAACTCGCACAGCAGTTCACACTGCCATATGCGAACTGCTGGGAGTGTCAATACTATGTTAATGACACCCCAATTTCAGCTTGCATATCGCACTGCGAACAGAAAGTTTGGACATGAATTGGATCGCATGGGTGTTTACACCCATGCGATCCGATTCTGATGTGGACCAAAAAAAGGGTCCTGTGCGAGTTTGGTCCGAATGCTATGCCAATTAAGCCATACTGTCTGTATGGCTGAAATCGCATTGCACGGACATCGCATGTGATTTGCAGTGCGGTGCGTATTGCAGAGCGCACTTATGTTAACCGGGAGTAAAGCAATCTCTTTAATTTCTTGCACATATGTAAAAATTAGCATTTTTGGCTATAAAATTCATGAAATCCCCTAGAACATTATATATTTCTGAAAGCATTTTTTTTGTTTGTACAGTATTTGCACAACTGTTTATTAAATGCATATTTTAAGGATAAAATATAATAAAATTAATTTTAAGACACTTTGAGCGCTAAATCCAGGGGAAATCTTCCATCAAATTTCTTTCTAGAATGCCATTCAAGGGTGCTGCCCTCCGCAGACCGGGTGGTCCTCTGGACACGCTGCAAAAAACACACAGGAGGGCGCAACCACCCCATGCATTACCATAGATAAGGTTTATTGAATCCACAAGGACAAATGGATATTCACATGCGAACACAAGATAACAAGCCAAACTGATCTGCTCCATCCGGAACCCAATATCGGTATGTCCTGCCTGCAATGATTGTCCAGTGTAAACGTAGACAAAATAAAATATAGAAAATGAGGTTGCATTGAGGAAATAAATATCAAACATGTCAAGTCTAGAAGTTAAAACTCCTCCCCCTTTTTTTTTTTCCTTCTTAGTTTTGAGTAGATTGGAGAGGGCTTAGGTCACCTGTCAGTTTTCACTGTCTGTATCCCCATTCACCATCTCCATTTATCCTGTTTACCATTATATGTGAAAGTAAAAGAAAATCCTAAATTTTGGGTTGTCCCCAGAAAAGTAATAGAGGGGAAATCTTCCAATGGGGATACTAGTTCTGGTGACCTGGGGGGGGCCCAAAATATTCCCTTAATTTGCAGATATTTCCTCACTTCCTGTTTTGGCTATGGGACAGGAAGTGAAGGTAAATTTCTGCAATGGAACACAGATAGCGAAGAAAAATCTGACCGAGATTATAACCCTCCCTTGTTCTAGGCAAAATGAAAAAAAAAAAAAGTTTTGCCTATAGTTCTACTTTAAAGCGGAGTTCCAGCTATTTTTTCATGATCCTTGCAAGACAATGCCCACCCCCAGAACAGTCTGTAATGGCAATATTTTTTTTTTCAAATTTTTATTTCTAAATAACTTATTATTCTCTTTGCAGTCCGCACTTCCTGTCCTGGCCGCCTAGGCGATTTCGTCATTAGGCGATTCCTTAGGCCTCTTGGGATATCGGCATCATCTATCCCAGAAGTCCTAGGGATGCCCAATAATGAAATCTCACGGTATTTTGAGACAAGAAGTTCTGTGTTGTTTGACAGGTTGCCATACCAACTGGGTGGGACATTCCACAGATGCTGTCATTGTTATGGGAACCTGTAAACAACACTAAGCACCGCGAGGGGTCATCCCTGTGTAGGCGTGAGCCAGCTGCACGGAAGCAAATAGAAACGGGCTTCAGATGCCCACATTGTCAATGGTCGCTGCCTGCCTACCGGGATCCTGTGAGTAATGGCAAATTTATAATTGAGGATTATGCTTACAACAGTATCCTAATTTTATCGTACAACTAGCGAGAATCCCGGGGGGGCGCTTTTTGGAAAAAAATTGCTGATGAGACTGGAGCTCTGCTTTAAAGTTGCATACGACAGAGATATTGCAAAAAACAACGGTACCCAAGAATCTGTATTGGCGATGCTTTAAAAGCCTTTCCAGCTTGTTTGTTCAGAGTTAACTGTGAGCCCTGGTGCTAGAAATATTACGCTTGCTTGTGGTGATACCTTACATGGGCACGTATTTGCATTTGTGGGTGTGTGCAAGGCAGCAGGGGTAATGGTTGTTTTTTTTATTGATAATTTTGTTTAACCACTTCAGCCCTGGAAGGATTTACCCCCTTCCTGACCAGAGCACTTTTTGCGATTTGGCACTGCGTCGCTTTAACTGACAATTGCGTGGTCGTGCGACGTTGTGCCCAAACAAAATTGATGTCCTTTTTTCTCTTTCGTTCATTGACGGGCGCAGCCTCTATTCTTTTTTTTTTTCAATACTTTATTTATTTCCAGCAGATAAGGACAGTGAGACATCAAAAGAAAAAAAAATTATACAGGGTGGTATGTTAAGCGAGATGCACAGTGAAAAGGAGGACATAGTAACAAAAGGGCATTTCCCAGAAATGTCATAAAACATATAGTAGCAGTTAATTACCAACCTCTTTATTCACCATTATTATTGTCCCTCATATGCTGGTGTTATCATAAAATCGAAACCCGCAAAAAAACGAAACAAAACTGCAATAAAAAACTGCAACAACAACAAAAAAAAAAAAAAAAAAAGGAGGGGGTATAGGAAGGAAGGAAGCATCCTAGAGGAAGGTAAGAAAGGGGGAAGGAGGGGAGAGGGAAAAAGACATAGGTCCCCGCCCCCCCGCGATCCAGATCCACCTCCCCCGCTTTGGACCCTCTTCAATTTGTCACAGAGGGGGTTCGACCAAGTAGCTCTCCGTATTCATCAGTAAAGACAAACTCATGCCAGTAGTACCATTTCTTAAGGAAGCGCTCCGTGGTGCCGTTCTCCGTAGACATCAAGTCCTCCATTCTGTTTACCTCCGCAACCCTCCCCAGCCACATAGCGACCGACGGGGTCCGCGTCTGTTTCCAGAGAAGTGGGATACAGCTCCTAGCTGCAGTGATCAAGGTTGGTAGGATTGATTTCCTATATGACTTGCTTGGGAATTGATGGTGGTGGAGCAGGAACAATGCGGGGCAGCCTCTATTCTTGACGTGTGGGGTCATCTGCCCTTCACTAGGAGTGGACTAGGCAGAACAAAGTTCAACTACCAGCAGACACAGCCCCTCCCAGGGGGCAGTCCCCTCCTGGTATAACCCCTCCATCCTGCTCAGCACAGCCAGTTTTTTCTGCCTAGTGCAAGGAGTAGGACCTGGCTCCCTGCTGGGATCTGTGGTTCCCACTGTTAGTTTTTTCTTTTGCTCAAGACTTCTGATCAAGAAAGCAATCAAGCAGCTGGCTGCGTGACAGGCTGGATATCCTTGATCCAGGGAGTCTCCCCAGTGCGGCCAACAGACGCGAGCCATCCCTTAGCTGCACGCAGGGTAGGCCGCGCCGGGCCCCGTTCCATGTGGGGTGGCCTGCGGGTTAAACGTCCCGCCAGCGCACCTAGGATCGGGTCGGCTCGGCCGACAGCTCCCCCCGACCCACCGGCGGGGTGGCAGGTCTGTCTCGGGTGGCTACCCACTGCGCCCGTCTGGATGGGTGAGTAACCGCTCCCCCCTTGGTGGGTTCCTTGGTCTCCGCCGTCCTTGAGTCGCTGAAGCAGGGCCCGGCTGGGGCTGCGCAGGAAGCGGTGTATGCCTTTTGGCTAGCATAAGCTGGCCAGGGCTCCTAAGGTATTCCCTTGTGTGCCGTACTTCGATCAGTTAGTGTATAAGGAGTGGCAACGCCCGCAGAGTTCGTTCGCCATGCCGAAGCGTTTTTCTGTGCGTTACCCGTTTGAGGAAACTCTGCTGCGGCAGTGGAAGTCTCCTACGCTGGACCCGCCGGTGGCACGCCTGAACAAGGCGACCACTATCCCGATATAGGGCTCTCCTCATTTAAGGATCTGGCTGACAGGCGGACCGAGGTGGTGTCCAAAGCGATGTTCCTGGTGGCGGGAGCGACCATGCGGCCGGCTCTGGCGTCGGCACTGGTGGCACAGTCGCTCACTGAATGGGCAACCATTTTGCACCGGAACTTGGGGGGCCTCCAGGTTCCTGCTTAATCCGTGCAGCTGGCGGACCAGCTGGTGCAGGGCCTTAGGTACCTTTTGTGATGCGGCGCTGGACATGGCCCCCATGCTGTCTAAGCTGTCAGTTTTTGCGGTCATTATTAGATGACTGCTTTGGCTCAGGTGCTGGTCGGGTGACCAGGCGTCAAAGAAGGGCATTACGGACCTGCCCTTCCAGGGTGGTTGGCTGTTCGGGGCGTCTTTGGATGAGATCATCAAGGATTTCACAGGGGGAAAGAATACCTTCCTCCCGGAGCCCGGGCTGGGTAAGGAGCCCTGTCGTAGCAGGGCCCCTTGTTCTCCACCCAGAAGCGTTTTTTTTTTTCGTGCGCCCCGTGCAACGTACAAGGGTTCTCAGCCCGGCAAGACCGTCGCGCGGGGCCAGAAGCGCCCCTGGCAGCGAAAGCCCGAGAAGTCGGAAGAGAAGTCCTCCTCCGCATGATGGGTTGCCCCCGCCCGTTGCTTGGGTGGGGGGATGGCTCCTGGGGTTCGCGGACCGGTGGACCTTCCGCATCTCGGACGTCTGGGTGCGCGAGTTGGTCTCCTCCAGGTACAAGATAGTTTCGTACCCAGCCCCCGGACAGGTTTTTCACCTCCGATTTGAGGCTCCCCCCCCCCCGAGCGTCGGCAGGCCCCGTTGGGTGCTGTGCAAGAGGGGATCCCAACCATTCTGGTAGCGCCGGATTGGCATCGGCGTCCTTAGTACGCCGACGTGGTGCGAATGGTGGTGGATGTCCCCTGGCGGCTCCCTCTTCGCAAAGATCTTCTGTCACAGGGCCCCATCTTGCACCCTGCTTTACCCTCTCTGGCTTTAACAGCCTGGCTATTGAATCCCAGGTGTTGAGGGATTGGGGACTCTCGGTTTCGGTGATCCCCACCATGCTGAAGGCGCGTAAGTCCACTTCACGTAAGATTTATCACCGCACCTGGAAGGCTTACATTGCCTGGTGTGAGTTGGATCCCCCATTCCTTTTTGGTGGCTCGAGTGCTGGCCTTCCTTCAGCAAGGCCTAGATCATAAGCCAGCATTGATCACTCTCAAGGGGCAGGCTTCTGCCTTGGCGATTCTTTTTCAGCGTCCTTTGGCGACGCATTCCTTGATTCGCACTTTTGTTCGGGGGTTCGTCATGTCGCCCCCCCCCAGGTTTGGTCGCCCTTGGCGCCATGGGACCTCAATTTGGTGCTCTCGGTCCTTCAGAAGCCGCCATACGAAAATATCAGGGAAATCTCGCTGCAGCTGCTTTCGCAGAAGGTGTCTTTCCTGGTGGCTATCACATCCGCTCTGAGCTGGCGGCTTTGTCCTGTAGGTCTCCATACTTGGTCCTACATAAGGATAAGGCAGTTTTGCGCCCGTCTCCTTTATTCTTGCCGAAGGTGGTTTCTTCTTTCCACATTGAGGACGTTGTCCTCCCTTCCCCGTGCCCGCGCCCATCTCATCCTAAGGAGGTTGCGTTGCACTCTCTGGATGTGGTTAGGGCTCTGCGGGTGTATCTGACAGCCACGGCCTCCTTTCGGAGGTCGGATGCACTCTTTGTCGCGGTGGATGGCCCGCGCAAGGGGCTAGCGGCCTCGCCGGCCACTATTTCCCGTTGGATAAAGATGGACTGTGACCCGTGCGTATGCTGTTCGGGGCCAGGAACCCCCCTTTCCGGTCACGGCTCACTCTACCAGGGCGATTAGTACTTCCTGGGCTTTCCGACATCAGGCGACGGTATTTCAAGTGTGCAAGGTGGCTACTTGGACCACTGTGCACACCTTTTCTAAGTTTTACAAAGTTGATGTTTCAGCATCTTTGGATGCTGCTTTTGGCCGCAAAGTTTTGCAGGCGTTTGTGTGAGGTGCGTCTGGCTCCTCACGGAGGGCTCTTCAGTTGGGTAGAGTTGTTGTTGCGTTGCCCACCCCTCTTTTGTCACTGCTTTGGGACGTTCCCACACGTCAAGAATAGAGGCTGCGTCCGTCAATGAACGAAAGAGAAAATTAGGATTTTTTTGACTTACCGTAAAATCCTTTTCTCTGAGTTCATTGATGGACACAGCACCCACCCCTCTCTTTTATGAGTTTGTACTGCTTGTTACGAACTGGCTGTGAGTAGGATGGAGGGGTTATACCAGGAGGGGACTGCCCCCTGGGAGGGGCTGTGTCTGCTGGTAGTTGAACTTTGTTCTGCCTAGTCCACTCCTAGTGAAGGGCAGATGACCCCACACGTCAAGAATAGAGGCTGCGTCCGTTAATGAACTCAGAGAAAAGGATTTTAGGGTAAGTCAAAAAATCCTATTCCCCCCCCCTCCCCCCCCACAAATAGAGCTTTCTATTGGTGGTATTTGATCACTTCTGCGTTTTTTATTTTTTGCGTTCTAAACAAAAAAGCACGACAATTTCGAAAAAAACTATATTTTTTACTTTTT
>BLSH010051061.1:303776-327805 GCA_018402905.1 Glandirana rugosa
ATGTAGAGGAAGGCTGTGATCACAGCCCTTCCCCCCTCACAGAACGGAGGTCCGTGTTTACTTACAAGGACCTCCGTTCTTTCACTCCAGGGGGGGCATCGCGGGTGGCCGTCGGAGATCGAATCCGCTGCACCCGCTCCCTGGCCCTCCCCGAACACAGTGAGCGCGCGGGCACGCCTCCGGCGGCGCGCGCACGCTCGATCTCGCGGCCGCCGTCATATGACGGCGATCCGCGCTATCGAGCCACACTGTCGCCGTGAAATGCCGATCAGCCGTCGGCAAGTGGTCAAGTGTTAGCCAAAATTTCAATCTGTTTTAGTGCATCTAAAGGCCCATACACATGGTACAGTTATCGGCCAAAAACTATTGTACAGTAATCCGACCGTTCGCACACTCCATTCGACAACCGATTTTCAATTATGAGCAAACTAGAAAACTCTGCCAACAAGGCGTCGTACGAGTTTCGGCTCGTGTGTACAGAAGTTGGACAAACACAAAAGTTGTAAGTAAAAACACGCATGCTTGGAATCCAGAAAGTGTTTGGTCGTGTAAACCTACGCTCCGTAATTCATTCACCTGAACTTCCTCTTTATACGCTTGTAACACGTTACTATGTTCAGCTTTGTTGAACGATAATTTGACTACCGTCAGTATGCTAGACAAAATCACGGACAGACGATTTTGGGAAAGTTGGACGTGCGGTCATACGACAATCGCATTGTGTTTACGAGGCTTTAATCTGCTAGTACGCTCTCCTCCCCCCAGATTGACAATGCTTCTATCCAAAGGTGTCTCTGTTGCTCCTTCGTCCAAAATGCAGACACTGTAATACAGCAGGTGTGTTGCTGGCCGGATCACTAGGTGAAAGCAGAGGGAAAAAACTAAAATTAATACAGCCATCACATCTAAGGCTGGGGAGGGATCTGGGGGTTTTGGTAGATCATAAGCTTAATAATGGCATGCAATGCCAAGCTGTGGTTTCCAAAACAATTAAAATCCTTTCTTGTATTAAGAGCAGTATGGACTCCAGAGAGGGAGACATAATCTTGCCGCTGTACAAATCATTAGTAAGACCTCATCTGGAATATGCAGTTGTTTTGGGCATCAGTTCTCAAAAAGGATATCGGGGAACTGGAGAAAGTGCAGAGAAGGGCAACCAAACTGGTAAGAGGCGTGGATTAGCTCAGCTATGAGGAAAGATTAGAAGAACTGAAGATTAAAGGGGATATGAATAACATGTATAAATGCATAAGGGGTCCATGTAGTGAACTTGGTGTTGATTTAATCACTGTAAGGGCATCAGAGGACAAGGGGGCACTCTTTACATCTGGAGAAAAAGACATTTAATCTCTTTCTACGGAAAGGTTTCTTTCTATGTGGGATAAACTCCCTCAAGAGGTGGTATATTACATTTTTCGGTTTTGGGTTAAAGGGGCTGTAAAGGTAAAAGGTTTTTTATCTTAATGCATTCTATGCATTAAGATAAAAAAATCTTCTGTGTGTAGCAGCCTCCCCAGCACCCCTTTAATACCCTGAGCTCCTTCTCTCTCCAGCGATGTCCACGATCCCCCCAGCCGTCCAATACACTCCTCCTGATTGGCTGAGACACAGCAGCAGCGCGATTGGCTTCTGCGGCTGTCAGTCTGTCAGCCAATCAGGGGAGATAGGGGGCAGGGCCAGGTCAGGGCTCCATGTCTATGGCTGAATGGATACACGGAGCTCTGACTCGGCTTGGGTGCCTCCATAAAAAGCTGCTGGCTGAGGGGGCACTCGAAGGAGGGAGGGACCAGGAGCAGCAAAGCGGGACCCGAGAAGACTAGTATCTGGGCTGCTCTGTGCAAAACCAACTGCACAGAGGAGGTAAGTATAACATGTTTGTTATTTTTTGTTTAAAAAAGCGAGCCTTTACAATCACTTTAATACCTCTTTAAGGCTTAATCTGGCTACACATTGAACAGCATGCGGCTCCCAGCAGGGGTCCGGTGTGTCCTGGTTTACCGTTTCAGGTCCAATTTCAGTCCAAATTCTTGGCTGAATTCTGACCTGAAACGGACCAAAAGATGTACATGGCTTCTGTGAAAACTTGCATCGGAGCCGCATCGAAGATATGTGAACCGTCTCCATAGAGAGCCTGTCAAAATCTCCTATTGCGAATTGGATGCGGAGAACTCGCATCCAATTCGCAATGGTGTGAACCCAGCCTTACATTTAACTTTAATGATGTAGTGCAAGGGCCTGCTTGATTGCATACCATTTGAGTGTTTTAAGTTTCACCTCCTATTATATGGTTTTGGTAAATCCTAAAGGAAAATTGTACAAGAAAATTGTATAATGTGTAGCCAGCTTCAGTTTACATTGTGGTTGAGGGTTGGTAAAAACAGTACTGCTGCCAAATACAACCTGTTTGGGGCCATGCTGCAACCATGAGCCAAGCGCTAAGCTCACAGTAGTAGTGATGTATTCCCATTTAAACACCCCGCTTGACTGTCAAAAGGAAACAACAGACATTCTGGAGGTGGCAGTAATATCCCCTTCACCGCTCTCTGAAAAATGAGCAACGTAGCTGTAAAAATCTCACACTGCCATTGCTATACAGGTGCTTTGTGTGCTGTCTGACCTGGTCAGCCCGGGGCATTTACCTTTTGATCTCTTGATTTAATCCGGTGTTGACGGCAATTAAATAATATATCTGCTTTCACTGGAAGGGTAATGACCTCACACTGGGAGATTGGTGTAAGATCAACAAAGCAGCTAAGAATGTTAAATTGTCTCGTTTTCTAAATGATGAGCTAAATGTCAGTTGTGCTGATTCTCCCAGACACTCTTCTAATTAGTGGTTGAAATGATACAGATCGGTATCTGTGTTAAACCATATTGATTGATTTTTAATCTTTCTGTCATATATGCACTGATATACCTCTCTACAGCCTCACCTAGTGAACATCTGGCTCCTTCCAATATTCTTTCATATTTGTACAAGATTTATAAAGAAGAATTAAAAATGGATCACTTCCTCCTAGAAATGTCACATTGATGGTGATTAATGAGGATCCATAGTCCATGGGTTGTAGATGTGACTTCTTGATCTGTTCATTGACGATTATATCACGTAAAGTAAACTGTATTCTGGTTAATGCACTGGTTGCAAGTGCTGACCTCCCATCGAAATGCTGACATGACATGCTGTTCCTCTGGCTTTGTATACAAAGGCTTAGAGCCCCGTACACACGATCAGAAAATCGTATGGAAATTACCGCATTCTAATCGATCGTACGGCAATCGGATCGTTCGTACAGAGCTTTCGAGAACCGATCATGACAGTTCATCCGATGTTTTCCGTCTGGACAAGATCAGACATGCAAGAAAAAGTTCCTCACACAGTGCCCGATCGTACGATTTTCGATTCATCAGTACAGCTATCGTTCGAAAATGCAATACAAATACACTACAACACATCACATCGCTTCTGAT
This sequence comes from Glandirana rugosa, assembly GCA_018402905.1. NCBI lineage: Eukaryota > Metazoa > Chordata > Amphibia > Anura > Ranidae > Glandirana > Glandirana rugosa. The sequence goes on from BLSH010051061.1 coordinate 307,248, forward strand.
ATATATTTTTTTTCTTATTCTGTCGTGCGAGAATTTTCGTGACTAAAGAAAACTGAGTACTGTCCGTGATACTTTTTTTATTTGCACTAACATAAAATTTTTCAGGACAAGCTTTCGGGGTATCTCCCCTTCTTCAAGGTCCAAGCTAAAGGTCCGTGACTAAAGTAAACTCTTCCAATTTTGATCTGAGATTGGCATTCAAAAAAAAAAAATGAACGATCATTCACCCGATAAGCTCATCGTGTGTACCGGGCATTATGCAGCTCAAAAAGGCTCTTCCTTTTGTTTTTTCCTTCCCCTTGCATCTAAACACCCCTCCATGCTAGCCTGTGTTCACACACACGTAGCAGTTTACAGGCGTGTAAGGATAGAAGGGGAAAAAACATCACTTGAGAGGAGTGCTTGGGCAGGAAAAAAAGCGCGTGTTTCTAATTGTCAATAAATGAATATAGAATGCATTAATGCCAACCTGCACAAATGCTTGTGAAAAACATGGCTTTTTCCGTGTGTTTATTTCTTTTTTAAACTGCTTTTTTCCTGTATGGAGAAAAGGCATTCAAAAGAAGTGTGCATGAAGTCCTAAATAGTAATAAATAGGAGAATTACATCTCCTGACAGTTTTCTTCTGTCTTTCAGGGACTCCACTAATGAGATTTGCAAATCTGCTGTGTTAATCCATTGCTGGATTTTTGTAATTACTATATATTATCAGATGCAGTCCAGCCTGTTTTTAAAACGCAGTATAAATGCATATGCAAGTATAATGAATGCATTTTAATGAGCCCAGTTTACAGCGTGCTGCATTTTTTTTTTTTTTTTTTTTGCACATAAATGTTCTTGACATGCCTATAGTGCCCGCTCATGCGACAAAAGTCCTCCAGTTCCTTTTCAAATGCATTTTTGCATGCGCGTTAATGCATTTTTCAGGCATTCCTGTGTTTTTGATGCATTTCCACGTGCATTCCAGATGCTTCCATTTTTTTTTTCTTAGTACGAGGGTCCGGTAACTTTTTTTTGATGCTCTCTACCACGTTGCAGTACAGTTCTATCCAGGAAACTGGAACTGAAACACACTAGAATGCACTGCATTGGTGTGAACTATGCCATTGGAACCCATATAACCTACTTTCAATGCGTTTTTGATGCAGAAAAAAAAGCACTGCACTGCATGTGGTGTGAATGGGCCCAATCTAAAGTGCTTTTCTTTAAAGCAGGCCTCGACAAACCCCAGGCGCCAGGTCGCCATGGCGACCAGAAATCGCGTCCTGGCGAGTGACTGCCGTTCCTGCTCTCCCCATGTTAAAACAGCGAGTCAGATTCAGTGAGAGCCGAGAGCCTTCTCTGCTTCATCTAACAGCTGTTAAACTTGGCTGGCTGCCCGGATATTTGTTGAGAGTTAGGAAGAATAAACAAGCAACAATGTATATTCTTCTTTCAAAGCAGTTATCTCCCAGGCTGTTATCAGGAAAGTTTAACCATTTATAGACTAAACCCTTTCTCACATTAGTGGCTTAAAATTAAATATCCAGTATTTTCTGCTAGAAAATGACTTGGAACCCCGAAACATTATATATTATTTTTTAGCAGAGACCCTAGAGAATAAAATGGCGGTTGCTGCAATATTTTATGTCACATGGTATTTGCGCAGCGGTCTTTCAAGCACAATTTTTTGGAAAAAATACACTTTAATGAATAAAAAAAAAATGAAACCGTAAAGTTAGCCCATTTTTTTTTTTTGTATAATATGAAAGATGATGTTACACCGCGAGAAACGTGACCTTTATTCTAAGCAACAAATTTGTGATAAAGCCCTGTGTACCATCAACAATTACCACTCTATGTGCAGCTGGGCTCCAGTATTTCATGCTGACCGGAAACCCACCAGAGCAATGAAAAGTCACTGTGGGGGACACACATGTAGGCAGGAAGTGGCTGCAAAGAGGCAGCAGAAGATCAGCAGCGCTGGAATACTTTTCACCTTTTTTTTGTATTTTATTTACAATGTCACTAAGGCTTTGTGTAGATGTGCAAGTTGGGTGGTAAAATGTGCAGTAGAGACATGTTTTTGCCACCCACCATTGGCCTCCCTTAAGCTCCATTAGGCAGCAGATGAGAGGGTGTTTTCCATGCCGCAGTCACGATGCATTCGGCAGAATAAGGAGTTTCTCCCATAACAGATTTTATAGTGTCACTCTTTCTGGCCACCCTGTAACCCTGATGTAATGGTGGAGTTATTGACTGGCTGCTCTGCTGTGAGTAAGTTAGGGTTAGGGGCGCAAATTACTTGTCTTACACCGGGGGGGGCGCTGACAACCCAACACTACGCTATAAAAAACTGGCTCCTAACTTTTTTAGCTGGCTCCTAAATTCAAGGCAAATTTGTCAAGCCCTGCTTTAAAGTGCATCTAAACCCAAGACCCAGGATGGATTTGATTTAAATTATAATTTTTAAAGCGCAACTGTCATCTCTGTCCCACAGCGGCTCCTCCTCTGACCCGCTGTTAACTCACCGACTGTCCCATTCACTTTAATGTCAGGTTAGTAAAACAGTGATATCAGAACTGATTTTAGGTTAATCACACATAGCTGGAGAACTGCACAAATTCTTTTATTTAAGTAAAACGATAACCTTACCAGTGCATGTTAGCTTGCAGAGCTTGGATTCATTGAATAAGTTTACCAAAAATGTAAATATTGCAGAATATGCAGCTACATAAGCTTCATTTCATGCTGAATAAACTAAATTATTCATGTATCTTAAATAGAAAACCCATGTTTAGATAGATTTTTACTCCAAAAGCATTTTATTAAAATAAATTTAATAAAAAATAAAAAAAATCTGGTTTAAATAAGTGTTCCTGCAAATAACCTGCTTCCTGTCCTTGAGTGACCATGCTAAACTTGGGTATAGACCAACCAAAAATAAGTTGGTTCAGCAGGAATTGGCTAAATTCTGTTCTGTGTACCCCTGTCAAATGATCCTGCTAGAAAACCAGCATTTGATAAGCGCATGCAGCCAATGGCTACATCGCTGATCGTGTATTCTGAGTGGGGGTGCAGCAAGGAAAATCCCTGCATCTACTTATCTTGTGTGGATATGGGTTTATTTTATTTTTTTCCTGTTCAACCTGCTGGTTGATAAAAAGCTCTCCCATGTACAGTATACCCTGCTTTACTGATTGTACTGTATGTATGAAGCAGCAGTGTCACTATGGGTAGATTTTAGATGTGCACTCCCTTTCCTCTGAAGCTTTAAAGTGTTACTAAACCTAGTAATATGAAAATAGTTTGTCTGCCCCCCCCCCCCCCACAGTGCCCACAGCTTATAAATCTTTTTTACATTAAAATACTGCCACTATATACCTTTTTTGTATGATCTGTATACCCACGGTCCGTGATAAACTGCGCATTTTCTCCAGAGCTGTGTGTTCAGGGAGGAGATTTCCACTACAGCCTGTATACACGACCACATGTGTGATTTCAATATCATGTCCTGGCTATCTCTGAGAACATGTAAATGTTCTCTCCTGAATAAGACACAACTGAGCATGTGCAGGAGGACTACCCTCACTCGCCTTCCCCAGATAGACGGTGCAGGGAGGGGAAGATCTATGCATTCAGAATGAAAGAGCCTTTTTACACAATGCAGAGAATTAACACCTTAAATCTCCACAGTGAGTATAACAAGCATGCTATGCTGCATATACAAACTGATTTTACTGTTGTGGGTTCAGTAACACTTTAAGCCCGATCTGCGTTCAGATCACGCATCGACAGACTGACAGGTGGTAAGGAAGTGATGGAGCGCCTCCTCACAGTCTGTCTTAAGCTCATTTTGCATTTGTGGTGGTTCTCCACTTTGCTTGAATGCGCAGCGGCTTCGTTACATGTTGGGTAAACTTTTCCGCATGTGCGAAGCATTGTGACTGTTGCATGTAACACCCCGGCCCATTGCCTATTGCAGCTTAACCACTTGCCAACCAGCTTGTTTTCCAGCTTTAGGACCAGAGCACTTTTTGCGATTTGGCACTGCGTCGCTTTAACTGACAATTGCGCGATCGTGTGACATTGCACCCAAACAAAATTTGCGTCCTTTTTTTTCCCCCCACAAATAGAGCTTTCTTTTGGTGGTATTTGATCGCCGCTATAAACAAAGGAAGAGCGACCATTTTGCAAAAAATAAAAAATAAAAAAAAAATTTCTTTTTGCTAAAATTCAAATCCAAAAAAAAATATAAAAAAAACATTTTCACCGGTTTTGGACGATTTATATTCTTCCCCATATTTGTGATAAAAAAAAAATCGCAATTGGCGTTTGATTGGTTTGCGCAAAAGTGGCCGCGTTTACGGATGATGAGAATTAATTTCTGGGATTTTTATTTATTTATTTTTATTTTTTACTAGTAATTGCGGCAATCTGCGATTTTTAGCGGTACTGCGATATTGCAGTGGACATGTCGGACATTTTTGACACTTTTTTGGGACCAATGACATTTATTCAGCGATCAGAAATTTAAATGTGCACTGATTACTGTATAAATGTCATGGCAGTGAAGGGGTTAACTGTGTTCCCTGGGTGTGTTCTTACTGTGGGGGGCTTGGGCTAACATGGGCATGAGAGATTTAACTGATCCCAGTGACAGGGATCAGTAGATCTCCCATGCCTGCACTAACAGAATGGGGAACTTCTTTCCCCGTGGCCGCTCATCGCGGCTCGCCGACGCACCCCCTAGCGGCTGTTCGCAGATCGCCGTCTTTTTTTACGCCGATTCACGCTCAGTATCCCGACTGCCGCCGTGAAAACGCGGCACGCGGTCGGGAACTGGTTAAAGAGGAGGTAAACCCTTGTTGGGTTTTGCTTCCTCTTCGTTGCACTGAATTACCCTGCAATGTAAAAGCATAATAGGCTAGTATGCATTGCATACTAGCCTATTATGTGACACTTGCCTGCATTGGAAGCCCGCTCTGTCCACATAGTAGGAAGCGTCCATCTTCGCCCCTCTTCCTTCCGGGGGCCACGGACTCTGGCCGGAGCCGCGTGACGTCACTCCTGCGCATGTGCACGAGAGCAGCCAATTGCTACCCGATGTCAGTGAAGGAACGGCACGAGGGCCGTTTCTTCACTGCGCATGTGCCCGATGACATGGGCACATCACAGTACATTGTATATCTCCTAAACCGTGCAGGTTTAGGAGATAAGCAGGGAACCTACAGGCAATCCTTATTATAGGCTTACCTGTAGGATAAAGTGTTTGTCATGAGTTGATACCACTTTAAGGGGGGGCGGTTGGCAGGCGGCAAAAATGCACCTCAACTGCACATTCCCTCCTTCCCAACTGCACGTCTAAACTTGGCCTATAAGATAGGTTTGTTAGGATTACAAAAAGGGCCTACCATGTCCTCAAGTGCATAACACAGGATGAAGTTTTTGTGGTCCAGTAAGTCCACAGAAAGGACACTAAGGCATACCCAGGACAGTGCTGAATTTTTGACAGAATCAACAGATAAAACACTTTCACACACTTTTTAACTTCTGACACCCAGACACCATATGCATTACGTGTGTGACAGGAGGATAAAGACAAAGTCCACATTTTATAACCTGGATATTTGGTGTGTAGCATGTAACCAGGAGCCAAGTGCCCCCCCCCCCCCCTTCAGGACAACAGGTTTCTTCCCCACGGTGGCTCCTGTCACTTTGTAAATCTGGTGACTGTGTGGGGCTTCACTCGCACATCTGTGAAATAAATTACAGCTCCTGTCTTCGAGCACAGCAGAGGGACTTCTAGTTACCAATAAGCCTCAAGTTCAGTGATTGCCACACTTGTAGTCCATTGACATTTCCTCCAGCTTAGTAACCCCAAGTCTGTACCTTGCTACATAGAGCTGGAGGAAGAGTCTGCAGGAGACAGTACATTGCATGTGTGATACGCTAATCTTGGTTGTATTGATTTACAGGCTCACGTGTAAAAGATTAAAAAAGAGTGCACTTTTTTGGGTGGAGGTGGACTTGGCCTTTAACAAAAGGGAGCCCGTCTGCCTGGATACAATGACATCGTCCATCCTTTCCCAATTGGCTGGGATTATTTTTTTTTCCAGCCGTGTTTTATAAAGATGTTATGAATGGTTATCCTGATACTCACCAAGAGGTGTAACAAGAATTTCCAGGTGGGAATGCGTTCTTCCAATATTAGAAAGCTGGTGTTTTACTGCATTGGAATCTGTCCAGAAGTGACCTCTCGTCTCTATTCTCCTATTTTTGCCTGCTGCATCATTGTATGAGCGATCACATGGCACATGCTGAGCGAACAGCCAGCACTCATTTAGGGCCTATTCACATGCATCTGAAAGCATGTCTACTAGAAATTCCAGGATTTCCTATGTGGCTTCTTCACATCCATGCGCTGCAGTTTAGTGTGTTTTTGAAGGGAAACTATAAGAGCCTGCTTACATATACGTAATTTATGTGTGTTCCTTACAACGCATGCTATATACAGCACTCTACCAAGGTACATGGTAAACGGGGTTAAAGCAAGCTCACGGCTGCTACTGCAGCTGAAAGCTTGGTGTAGATTTTACCAGCCAGTGAAGGGCTTTAAGATGAGTGATCCGGGCAGCTTGAGCTGCCTGACAACTTTACTTTTTGGGGCTCTGAGTATAGAACCCCTTGGCAATAGCACCCACTTTGATTCCCGGGCTCTTCCTTTTCTCCTTAGAGCCTAGGATTGCAAGAAACAGCTCCTGCAGTCAGAGCGGGAGGTGATAGCAATTAAGGTAAAAAGAAATAAAGTGAATGCAATAAATAAAAAATAATTAAAAAAAATAAAAGCACCCCTTTTTTCCTCTGGGCAAGATAGGCGGGTATAAAAGGACACAAATGCTTTAAAAACTCACATGCAGCGCCAATAGTAAAAACAACATCAAATAAAAGTCTTTCACTGGTAGGAAGGTGACTCAATTTGTGACAGGAGTCGCCAGTAGACTTCAAGGGTGATAAAAGACAGTGGATGCAGGCTTACCAGATCCTGGTAGGACAAGCGCAGGTTTTTATACTCCAAATGGACTGTTGCTCATCCGATCATCTGGGGGTAAAGGGGCCTATCCTGGGGATCCCTCTGATGGCTCCGGGGTGATGGTCCTCCGTCCCAGTGGTCCGATCCTCCTGAAGGGGGTACTTTTAGACCGGGGCAGGCACTGATAGGAAGAAGTGCAATTCCGACTCCTCTTGTTCCCACGTCCAGGAATAATCCGGTGTTCAAACAAGTAAATTCGGGTAAAAGAGAAAAATCCACAATCGTGTGATACCGTTTTGACTGATTTATTAGAGAAACGAATGGATTAAAAATACTCACATAATATGATTAGAATAAGAGCTCATAAAAAATGGCAGGAGATGGGGGGAAACCTTTTGCTTTTATAAAAGGACACAAGTTTGTTTACATCTGCCACTAGAGGTGAATGGAGAGTCAGTTTGGGTCAACCTGAAAAACAGACAGGTGGACCTGATCAGAACGATCTTGTGAAAGAGGCCTAAGGCTGCTTTCACAATGATGCACTGCGGTTTACGTGCACCTCAACTGACCTCAATCTTCACATCTTCCTCTGGATTGCTGCAGGTATCGCTGGCTACTGCTGTCCCCAGGTGGGTATGGCTGTCCTCCAGGGCAGATATTGCTGGCTGGTACCGCTGACAGGTGCTGGTACTGCCAGTGGGCACTGTAGACTGGTACTGCCGGTGGGCACTGTAGACTGGTACTGCCGGTGGGTACTGGTACTGCCGGTGGGTACTGGTACTCGCTGGCTGGTACTGCTTGTTGGTATTGCTGGCGGGCACTGGTAGTGCTGGTGTGCACTGGTAGTGCTGGTGTGTACTGGTACTGCGGTTTGGTATTGCTGGCTGCTGTCCCAGAGCGCAGAGTCCCAAACTGCCATCCCCCGAGCATCAGTATGACAGGAGCATGCGGCTGCAGTAGAAAGCAGAGCCGGCGCTATACAGGAAGCATCGGCTCTGCTTCCTCTAGTGCGGCTGTGTCCTTCACACTGATGCTCGGGGGTGGCAGGTCGGGAACCCGTGATTTGGGCTTGCTGACCCGCCATCCCAGAGCAGGACGTGGTGGGCCACATCAGAGGGCGCCGCGGGCCAGCGGTTGGGCACCCCTGCTCTAAAGGGTTTTAAAGCTGCCCAAGAAAAATGTTGATAGTTTATTGCCATTTCACTGGTGCGTGCAGTATTTGCCATGTTTGGTAGCTATCTACTTAATGCAACCCCATCTTTATATTTTGCCAAACAATGGCTAATATTTTAAATATGTTTGTGTGCAGTAAAGTTAATTTTGTTGTATTTTGTCCTGAAAGTATGCGTTTGATAAATGGCTGTGCAAATATCATGCTAAAAAAAAAATGCATCAGCCAGCCTTTTATTCTCCAGGGTCTCTGAATACTTTTTGGGGAATTTAAAGTATTTACTAGCAAAAAAAAAAAAAAAAAAATCAAGGTGTGTGTGTGTGTGTGTGTGTGTGTGTGTGTGTGTGTGTGTGTGTGTGTGTGTGTGTGTGTGTGTGTGTGTGTGTGTGTGTGTGTGTGTGTGTGTGTGTGTGTGTGTTTTCAGAAACAAATGCAGACAAGTAGTTGAAGAACAACTTTAAATCAAATTCTTAATTCTCTGTACCAGGGAATGCTGCTAATATGAAAATTGGCTAGTCTTCTAAATTTGACACCCAAAATAATACAATTTTTTTTTTTTTTGATGCATCCATATGAGCCAGGCTATGTCTATGGCCACCCATTGACTGGTATAATGTACTGATATATGAGGGGGACACTTGCAGTTCATCATCTTCCAAAAATGCTTTCTATTTGCAGGAGACTTAAATTTAAAGTATAACTAAAGGCATGCTTCCTTTTTAGTTTTGGATGGAGTGCAGAGGAATTAGAACACCTGTCAGATTTTTTTGCTGTCTGTGCCCCATTTAAGGAGATTCATCCTCTCTATTTTGTTTTGTTTATCATTGAAAGTGATCATAAAAGATAATCCCAAAATTTTGCATTGTCCTCAGAAAAGTAATAGAGGGGAAAACTTCCAATGGTGACAAAAAATCTGACGAGGGTTATAATCTTCCCTTACTATGTCCAAAATGGAAAAAAAAGAAAAGTTTTGCCTAAGGTTGGGTTCACATATGAGCCACATGCGGTTCCCTGCAGGGGTCCGGTGCATCCTGGTTCACAGTTTCAGGTCCGAATTCAGCCCCAATTTTGGGCTGAATTTGGACCTGAGACAGACCAAAAGACGCACAAGCATTCTTGTGCGAATCGCACCGGACCTGCTGCGGAGATGTGTGAACCGTATCCATAGAGAGCCGGTCAAAATCTCCTGCTGTTGTGAATTGGATACGGGGAACCCACATCCAATTTGCAATGGTGTGAACCCAGGCTAAAGCTCTACTTTTTAAAATGTTTTTTAATTTTATTTTTTAAAATTTAAAGTGGTTGTTAACCCACTTCTACTACATCCTGTAATCCCGTCTTGTCAGCTTTCTTCCCTCTCCGGCTCACAGCTCCAGTGGGCGGGGCCAAACCCTCTCGCTGATGTCAGCCGGGGAGGAGAGAGAGCTGAGCTCTGGGAGCTGGAGGTACAGATTTTTTACATTGCACAAACACAGGTGCGACTCATATGCAGTCTCTAAGATCACAGCAGTGTGAACCCAGCCTAAGGGGGCAGGGTGTGTGTTGTGTGTGTGTGTGTGTGTGTGTGTTTGTTTGTTTTTTTTTTTTTTGTTTTTTTTTTATTTAACGAACGCTTTTAAGTAGCGCTGAAGTAGAATGGTTTAGGCTTCTTCTAGCTTGCCATAGCAGTTAATATGATGGTATACACAACAGAGTTAAATAATGACTAGATTCTGTTCTCCACAGATGGATGTACTAAACCCAACAATGTAACTGTTTCCCGAAATGTTTACATTCAAGGAATGCCCATGAATGATGATTGTCACAGTTTCTTGTGCTCTCAACTAAACTGTCAAGCCATCAAATGGCAGGTGGTATTGGCAGGTGGCACTGGCAGGCGGCACTGGATGGTACTGGCTGGCACTGGCAGAAGAGATTAGAAGATTCACAGTGCACAGAGCGAGCTGCTTGTACGAGCCGCTCTGTGCATGAAACTGTCAGCTGATTACACTGGAATGCAGAGAGAGCTGTCAGATTTTCACTGAGATCGGAGGTGGGTGGGACTGAACAGCTAACACCCACCCAGCCCCTGTCCCATTGGCTGGCGTTTGATAGCTGTTCCGTCCCGCCCACCTCCGGACATCAACTTGAAGATCTGACGGCTCTTTGCATTCCAGTGTAATTGGCTCACAGTTTCATGCACAGAGCGGCCCGTACAAGCAGCGCGCTCTGTGCATTGTGAATCTACTCATCTCTTACATCCATTGTGGGGTATTTGATGCACACATACCCCGCAATGGACGGTACCCGCCCCCTTTTTGTTATCGGCCCGTTTTTTTTTTTTTGTTTCAGCCGACACCGAAAACAGATTTTGTCCGAAAATGCCGATCATTTTCGGCTGCCGAAATTTCGGTGCATCCCTAGTTAAAAGAAAACTCTCAGTGAGAGGCATATGGAAGTGGTTGTTGCTGGCTGCCTTTTTAAAATGCTAATTGCCTGGCTGTCTGGAGTTACTGAAGTCAAAACTCCTGATCTGTGTACTTCCTTTGGGTCAGTGATTCAGGAAGCATTGCAACTATGCAACTAGCATTTTCAGAAGAAGGTCAGCAACTTGGCTGCTTGTATCGGTACAGGTTTCCTTTGGTGGTTGAAGAAAGCTTTCAGCTTTACAACACATACTGTTAAACTTATTTAGTTCAGGCTTCCCTCCACCTGCATAACCTGATTCATTCCTGCAAAAATAACTTGGTGCCTGTAGATACTGGACAAACATGCTTACGTGATGAGCAACCCATCATAAGGACAGAGACTTGTCACATCATCAGCATGGAAAGCTTTAAAGTGGATGTAACCCCTCACATATACCCAGTGAAGTGAACAGCCTCAGATGATACACAGAGATGAATCAAATCTCCCTATATAAGTTTTACATGTATATATGCTGTCTTCACATTTAAATACTGTTTAGAAAGTACACATTGTGTTAACAATTTTCACTTCCTCCTTCCCCTCTAGGAGGGGTTATTTCTGGGCGCTGGGACAGTTGATTGAAGGAAAGGCGCATACACCTCCTCCCCACATATGCAGAGCTCTGCTGTTCGAAAACAAGCAGTGTGCTAATCGATTTATGGTAACCGCCTCCGACACACACTAATATCTTCGGGTCCCTGAGAGCTTTTCAAAAGTTGATGGTTGATAAGAGGATTGGAGCAGGACAGTGCTTTGAGACTCAATGCTTTTGAAGAGAGATACGAAAAATCTGCAGATCTTTGTGCTCAGCTCAAATTTCATGAATCGGGTTTACATCCACTTTAAGGAAATTCATGGTCCCAGCATACACTTTCAGTTTGTAACATCAGCATTGTAATAACTGTACAAACAATAGTTATATTTAACCATCCAGTGTAAGCTTGCTTGAAAAATCCCCTTTCATGTTGAGTTTTGCCTGTCTGCTGGCCATCTCTTTCCCCAACTTCCTGGATTCCCTGCATGCTTTGCAGCTTCCTTTCTAAGAACTACATATCCCATGGTACCTTGCTTCCACAATGTTTTGCTTCACGACTGCAACATTTTTAGCTTGGAGTGTAAATGACTCACATTGAGTTTGATGGGGCCATACTGCAACCTTGTGCCATGCACACAATTGAGGTGCATTGTTGCAACGTAACATTTAAAAACAGGCAGTGAGGAGGTGATACAAAGCCTCCTTATCTGTCCAATACCCCCTGAAAAGCGATCTGAACTTCAAGACTGTTCAGATTAAGAGGAGTAGACTAGAAATAATGGAAATACAAGGTGGAAATTAAAGCAGTTGTCTACCCTATTTTCTGACTTTTACCTTTAATAAGGCTTACCTGTAGGTAAAATAAATATCTCCTAAACCTATACGGTTTAGGAGATATTCCTCCTCTAAAGCACTTCGTCGTTACGGTGCATGCGCCGTGTATGTCCCGGCAATGGGGCCAGACCTTGCCAGAAAGACGGGTCCCCTGCACGCATGCGCGGGAGTGACGTATCGCGGCTCCGGCCAGTCACAGCGCTGGAGCCGCGTACCCGGAAGCAAGATCCGAGGGAAGATGTCCGCCTCCTCAGAGGGGACCAAGCAGCCCTAACGGACCTTCGTTCCAAGGTGAGTATTTAATAATGAGGTGCATACTAGCTCATTATGCTATTGTCTTGCAGGTTTTTATTTATTTATTTTTTTAAAATGGGTAGACAACCGCTTTAATCTATGATTTTACATTTTTACCATAGATGTACTTTAAGCCACATTCTTCTCCAAACTTTCATATAATCATGGTGGACATATGATCATTGGAGGGCTGTTACAATCGGGGGGAAGAGACAAGCTAACTAATAGTAAGATGTGGGGGAGACTGAAGGATTCCTATACAGCTGGATCTTTTTTATTTTTACAAATGATGTGTCAAAACTGCGGTTTAAATTGATTTCTCTTGTACATCAGTATCATAATTTCCCACAACATGTGCTCTTTTTCCTTTAACCCTTTACAAAGTAACCTGTATTAGAGGGAAGATTCAGTTCTGAATAGAAGTGTTCAGCGTTTCTTCTGTTTCCTCTGCTGTGTAATAGAGGACATCTGTTGGGCCAGCTTCAAGTAGCTACTGTGCATGCCCGAGTACAACAAATAAGAAAATATATGAAACACTTGTTTACAAAGAGATTACACTTAGCATTCTATTTATGACAACCGAAATAGACCAGTAGAGAAGTAAATCTGCTCTAAGTGATCAATCTGGTCTCTTTTGTTCTATGGGGAAATAAACAAGAATCCGGTGACTCTTGGCAACAACGCACATTTTCATCTCCACAATACTTCATTCTAACCATTAGCTACATTATAGATATGTATAATATGCGTGGGAAAACACTGCATGTTTGACTATAAAGTTACATAAAATCACCAGAACATTTTATCATTTCTAACCCTAGAGGCCCTATAGAATAAAAAAAGTTTTATTTGCACAACTGTTTGGCAATGTATATTCTCAGGAAAAAAATGCACTAAAATGAATTGGTGCCTACAAATCCTTATTTTTTTTTTTTGTCCAAAATAAAAGATGAAGTGTCAAGTAAATAGATACCAAAAATGTGCAGTCTCAAAACTACGTGCACCCGTGAAATGGCGAGAAATTGCAATTCTTAATGTACAATTATTTTATTTTGGGGATAGATTGAGGGAGGGTTGTTTTTTTTTTTTTTTATTTTTTTTTTTATCATCTGTGTTCCATTGGGAAGTTACGCTTCACTTCCTGTCCTGTAGCAAAAATAGGAAGCTATTGGAATCCCCGGCTATCACCTGAACTAGTAATTTCCAGTGGCGGCCCGTGCATTAAGGGCCAGTTCACACCACATGCAGTCCATTGCATTTTTTTCTGCATCAATAACGCATGGAGAGTAGGTTATATGGTTTTCAATGGCATAGTTCACACCAGTGCAGTCAGTTCCAGTGCGTTCCGGTTCCAGAAAATAAAAAAAGTAGAACATGCTAAATTTTTTCAGCACTGAACTGTACTGGAACGTGGTAAAACGCACCTAAATGCACCAAAAACGTACTGGAATTCACATGTCCTTATTTTAGGTGAAGAAAAAAAGGGGGAAAAACTGCACTGGACTGCATCAAAAACGCACCAAAAACACGCATGCAGAAAAGCATCTGGAACACATCCGGACTGCGATACTATGATGTGAACTGGCCCTAAGGGTGCATGGGCGCCGCCCCCCCCATCCGTGCCACCCCCTTCCTATTCATGCGTCCAGCCCCTTTCAGGATGCCGGACGCATAGATTCCTATGGCGGGGGGTGGGAGGGAGTGTTTTTTTTTTTTTTTTTTTGAAGCACCTGATTAGAGCCCGAGGCTCTAATAGGCTTCAAAAAAGAGTGGGCTCGGGGCCCCTGAGGGGGGCTGGGTAGTATGGTGGGGGGATGGGCAGTGCTGCATACTGCTATCTGGTGGCTCTGTATACTGTACCCCTGTCTGGTGGCTCTGTATACCCCTATCTGGTGATGCTGGGCTGTATACTCCTGACACAATGGGTGGAATCTATAAGGGGTGGGGCTTACAAGAAGTGGGAGGGGTCAAAAAGGAAGGGCAGGTGTCTGGCACCCCCCCATCCTTAAATTTCACCAGCCGGGACTGGTAATTTCCATTGGAAGATTTCCCCTCTCTTCCTGCTCTGGGATTTTCTTCACTTTCACTCTGTGATAACAGGAAATGGGACAATTAAAAAAGATAAATCTCCAACGGGCACAGATAGCAATAAAACAGCAGCTGTAGGCTTGTTTCAACTTGTTTGGTTTTTCGTCGTACTAATACATCCAGAATGCTGAATTTGTTAATGAGTGCATTTAGAATGTGTAATTAGAGGTGGATGTTCAAGCCACTTTTGGTCAGTAATTATTGAGGGCATTTCCATAAGCCATCGTTCACGTCATTCACCTGGGCATGATTTAAGGGCCGTACACACAGGCCGAATATTGGGCGGCATTGGCAGACCTTTTTCAGTCATGCCTCTTTGACAGAAGCCGGCCCGGCTGCCCGTTTATATTGCTAAAATAAACTAAAATAAGTTTACAAATATAACACATTCTGCTGACTGGTCCTTCTGTGCCCTCTGATTGCCTTTTTCTGGGCACGGTTTACAGAGTTCAGTTTTCTTTCATTGGTGTTCTGAAACTTATAACAGGCTTGAGAATACTTTTAGAAACATTGTGGTGCTTGTGTTTTGTTCTAAAATCTTTCAGGGTACTTTATTGAAAGAAATACAGAGGCTGCCGTTGTTGTTGTCCTCCTCAAAATGTCAATTGCCTGACTGTTTCTGGCTTCAATATTTTGTCACACACTTGAAACGACCACAAAGCTAGATGAAGAAACTTCTGAGCTAGTTTCATGTCGTTGACACAAAGTATTTAATGCATTGGAGTAACAGAACAGCAATACAACCAGCATTCTGAAAAGCAGAGTTTAATGGCGGCCTGTGTATTTTCTCAGGTTCTCACAGGTTGGAGCTTATTGATGCTTCACAGTAGACCTGTCATTAACCTGGGTAATTCAGACTGAGCAAACCTTTTCATGGAGCTTTTCCATCAAGCTTGATCACATCTTCCCACCTAATAAGCTTTCCTGTTTATAATTGATCAATTGCTCAAGTTTGTGACAGATATTGTACATTAAAGTCTAAGCTAAAAACCACACTTTTTTTAATGTATATCCATCACAAACTTGAGCACTCTGGATTGAAGGTGAGTATTGCTACAAAGCTGCTGTTTATCCCCTTTTAAAAGTGATCCTAAACCCTGACGTTTTTTCACCTATATCTGTTACTAAATAATAGCATTACATGAGAAGTTTAACCTTTTGTGTCATTTTCGCTTCTAAGTTGTTTGTTTTATTCAGGCTCCATTTTTCCCATTTCAGGTTGTCCTGTTTGCTGGGTGAGCCGTGTATTGCCAATCTCAGTGTCACCCTTGCGTGCTCGCTCACACCTATGTGACTACAGCCCTGCATAGGAACGCTGGCTTCGCCCGCACTCGCTGTGTCCCCGGGCACGGAGGACGCTGTAGCTCTGCCTCCCATGTGCTTTGACACTACGAGATTGGCAAATACATGGGTCACCCAGTAAACAGGACAACCGGAAATGGGAAAAACATAGCCTGAATAAAACAACTTAGAAGCAAAAACGACACAAAAGGTTAAACTTCTCATGTAATGCTACTATTTAGTAACAGAAATAGGCGAAAGAAACGTGAGTGTTTAGTATCACTTTAAGCCCTATATTTAATATAGCCAACTTTTTAGACATATAAAGTCTTGCCTATGAACGCATTTCAAGGTGTGTGTATGTATAGGTGTATGTGTGTATATATATATATATATATTCATTCATTCATTCATTCATTCATTCATTCATTCATTCATTCATTCATTCATTCATTCATTCATTCATTCATTCATTCATTCATTCATTCATTCATTCATTGTGCATGTACATTTGTTCTGTGCAAATAGGGCCAAAAAAATGAATATTTATGAGCTATTACCTGTACTGGGCGAATGCTGTCAGTCCGTGAGCCAATGAGAAGAGAGAGGGTGGGGCGAAGCTATGGCTCTGTGTGAATGGACATGCAGAGCAGTGGATTGGGTGCCCCCTTTGCAAGCTGCTTTAACTCACTTTAAGATTTTTTTTTTTTTACTTTACTGTATTCTTTGCATAAGGTAAGAAACTTTCTGTGCCGCAGAATCACCCCCAGCCACCCGTATACTTACCTGAGCCCAATCTTGATCCAGCGCTGTGCCCAAGAGCAGCGGCTTTCTTTAGTCCCTCTCCCTCCTCACAGGGCAGATTTATGGCCGTGTGAATGAAGCATTGGGTTAAAATCCATTTCCGTAGACCTTTTTACACATTTCAGCCTTCTCCCCTTAGTCATAGCTGCTCAATTGTTTACCCCTTCCCCCCCTGCCAATGAGACCCACTTCAATAGTGGTTTCATGCCACCTAACGGTAAAAAAATGGGGGACAAGCACATTGCTGAAAAGTTTGCAAGGTGAAGATCTTCGCTTAACAATGTAAAATTTAAATCGTAGAGGTTTTCTTGGTTGATGAAAATTATAGCAGACACCTTGAGGCACTAGATCTCGGGCAGGAATTTTGCTTTATAAAGTATACAATGACTGGCAGTTGCACTTTAAACTATTCAGTCATTTCACACAGTACATTTTTTGCTGCCGATGAAATTGTCAATTCAGGTTATTGCGCTGTCTACTTTTATCTTTGTGATAATCTGATAACACAAAATGGGTTGTATTTCTGTGTAGAAGTGAGATGGAAAATATCCACTGGGTACAATGAAGACCAAATGCTCTGTGTAGTGTAGCAATGTTCGTATAAAGACCTTGGGACACTAAAACTGTTTGTACACCACTTGGTGTGCGCTGACGTGCACCTTGATGTGAACTGGGACAATTGCAGTTCTTGCATTGCAGTGGTGTAAATGGGCCCTAAACACTTTTCTGCTTGACTAGTTGGCAAATGTTTATTTTTTAATGTATTTTATTTCTGCTGTAAAGATGCCATTGGTCATGTCATGAGCTCGAGTAGGGAGTCTCAGTATAGGGGTTTACAGCAGGGATCTTCAAACTATAGCCCTCCAGCTGTTGTGGAACTACATGTCCCATGATGCATTGTAAAACTCAGACATGACTAGGCATGATGGGAATTGTAGTTCCTGAACAACTGGAGGGCCATAGTTTGGAGACCCCTGGTTTACAGTAATGTGTTAGTGTGTTATATTTTTTTTTTTTTTTGCATGTGGCGAATAAGCTATGTAAGAGCTTGATGTCACTGGCATGTCATGCTGGTGTATGGCCAGCTGCACCTCATGCTCTCATGGTTCCTCATGCTCTCAACCAGCAAGTCGTGTGGTCCAGTTGGCATCACAGAGCCTCTTCTTCAACATTTTGCTCTTGGGTCCTGCGTTGGACATGCTTGCTCTTTTTCCATTCATTCCTATGAAAATTATGTTCTCAGGCAGGATGGATTTGATTTAAATCACTAGTAAAAAGGCTTGATTTAAATCAACTAAATTTTAATCATAATTTTTAAAGAGCAACTGTCATCTCTGTCTGCAGCGGCTCCTCCTCTGGCCCCCTGTTGACTCACCGACAGGCCCATTCACTTTAATGGGATGGCTGGTGATGCGGCAGTGACACAACAAGGTGAGGGACGTGGTGGCAGCAGGTGATTGGATGCCCGTTGTCAGGCGCTGCTATGATGGATCTGAAATGACAGCTACTCTTTAAATGTAAGGAGTTATTCTTGCTGGTAGTTAGAATATTTAATATTTGCAAACAAAATTAAGGGTTCCTATTTAGAATAATAAGCTGTCAGGTCAGTAAAACAGCGATATCAGAACAGATTCAATCATACAGTTTGTAGTGTACATAGATCTGCAAAACTACGGGATAAAGGAAAATTCCTGAACTTTGTTTTATCGCATGGTTACTGTGACATTGTGTGAATGCATCAATGCAGTACATGTTATCTCAGCTTGCAGAGCTTGGATTCACTGAATGAGTTTACCAAAAATGTAAATATTGCAGAATATACAGCCTCTTTCTACATAACGAAGCTCCATTTCATGCTTGATAAACAAAATTATTATTGTATCCTACATAGAAAAACCTCTTTAGATAGATTTATACTCCAAAAGCATTTTATTAAAATTTGATAAAAATCTAAATCCGAATGTAAATGAAAAAAAAAAAAAAAATCCCAATTTTTTTTTTTTTAAATCTTTTTATCCACCCAGTCCTCGGGACAAACTCATGATGTGAAGCTATAGTAATTGCTGTCCAAAAGGTTTCCACCTCTTCAACCCATAGTTTGTCAAGTTTAGGATTTTTATAAACACATTTTCAGATTGTCTGTCTGGTTGTGACAGTTAATAGAAAAACTACATGTGACCATACACCATTCGATCTACTTTATCTACCACCAACTATGTAGTGCAAGGACCTGCATAATTGTATATAAATTAAATAGATTTTTTAGGTTTGTCGTCCTATTGTATAGTTTTGGTAAATCTAATGAAGATTGGACAGCTATTTTACACCCCGTTTGTAATGTTTATGGTAAGCCAGCCATACATGGACCGAAATCTGACCAGTCCCGCAGGGACCAGACAAATTTTGATCCATGAATAAGCAAAGCTGGTTGTACGCAAGTCAGTCTGATCGCTAATGACCAGTGCCGCTGGCTATAGCAGGCAAAACGAATTATTACATTCTGCCGGCAATACAATAGATCAGTGAGAGTGATTCCCCATCCACACATTCAATTGGTTGATTTTTGCTGGTTGAATAATAAATAATGAATCGTGTATGACCTGCCTAAGGCCCCTTTCACACAGCCTAAACTCGACTTAACTCTGTCCACTGATCCCCTGCGGAGCGGGCACAGACACAGCCTGCTCTGCTCTATAGGCAGTCAGATGTAAACGGACTGGCTGTCTGTTTACACCCGACTACCCTCCGATCTAGCCAGATGAAGGAGAACAGGTCCCCTTCCATTTGTTTTTATGGGATTGGAGATAGCTGGGTGTAAATGGGCACAAATCCATTTGCATCCAACTGCCCATAGAGGAGGATGGAGAGTCAGATCAGGTCTGCCTAAAAAACGGATAGCTGGACCTCTTGCATGAAATGGGCCTTAGACTTCTCTTAGACATTTAGGCCCCTTTCACACTGGGGCGTTATTACAGCATTATAGCGGTAAAATTGCCTCTCAAATAACGTTCAAAAAATAATAGTCATGCAACTCAATGGATACTTTCTCACTTAGGTGTTGCGCTAGCTCAGCGTTGAAGAAAATCATGCAAGCATGATTTTTCAGGAATGTGGGGAGTGGTGTATACACCGCTCCTCCACCGCCCCTGGCATTGGAATGAATGGGCAGCGCCCCCAAAGCGGCTGTACACCGCTCTGGGAGCGCCGGCACGTTTAACCGCTTGTGAGAGGGTTAAAAGTGCAGCCCGAATAGCGGCGCCATATCGCCGCTATTGCAGCGGTAGATGGCCGTTAAATTAGCGGCGGTTTACCGCTGACGATCGGGTGATCCCAGTGTGAAAGGGGCCTTAATGTCGTCTTTAAAAGAAAAGTGCAAGCTATTAAAAAAAAAAAACAAAAAAAAAAAACTTTCATACCCTCCTTAGGTGGATGCAGCATTGGATCTGTCCCCCACTGCCTCTACACCAAGAACTGAGCAGTCGAAGACCACTAATCCCACAGTTCTTGGACTTCAGTGAGCAGGGAGCCAGTGACTGCCAGTCACCAGCTCATTAGAGTGCCAGGCTTTGGAGGAGATGGGAGCGGCTGGCTCAGGCTCTCAGTGACATGTTGGGAGGCTGCGCCAGATGCTGGTCCAGGCATCTGGGTGGATCCCAACATTAAAGTTAGGATCTCTCCAGATCCTGGACCAGCTGAGTGATGTCAGCCGGCAGCAGATTTTGGCCTGCTGTTGGCTGAATACAGGTCACAGGAGTGCAGAACGAAGTGCACAACTGTGATCCACAGGAGAGTTATGACCAAAAAAAGCTTTTGCCTTACTTCTCCTTGACTGACCCTCCTGAATTGCCTGCAAGATGGACAATTTTTAAATGGTGACACATATCTGACCTATGAGATTATGATAAATGAACAATAATTAATAAATTCATGTTTTTATTAGTGTTTTGGAGTTATAGGGTCACAAGTTTTTCCATCTTGATCCTGTTGTGATGAGGGTCACTGTTTAGGAAGGGACTCCTTTCTTTCTTTCTTTCTTTCTTTCTTTCTTTCTTTCTTTCTTTCTTTCTTTCTTTCTTTCTTTCTTTCTTTCT
>BLSH010051061.1:370943-382833 GCA_018402905.1 Glandirana rugosa
CAAAACAATCCAGTCCCACCCCCCCCCCCCCCCCACCTGCAACAAATATCTGTTTTTTCCTAGCATTAAGGATGTGTAAAACCGTATACGTTGTTTATTTCACATCATACATTAAAATCGCCCCCCCGGTGTATAAACAACGTATACGGGTTTTACACTATGTCCTGGTACCTGTTTTCACTTGCATGTGGACGCTTGCTGGAGGGATTATCATCCAGTTAACACCTTGAAGTGCAGGGTTACCACTTACAAGCGCTGTAGCTAGAGCATGAGAAGTGCCTAGCATTGAGTTGCGGTAAGGACCCATCTTTTGGGGGAAGTCGGTCACCTGCATGCTCACATGGTGAAAGGTGGAGGAAAACTTCTAAGAAAGAGTCCCCTGGTTGACTAAAATCTTATACTAATTTTTATTGTTTGATTATGGACAGTCACCTATTACGGTGTGTTTAGTACATCTAACATCTGCAGAATGAAGATTGTTGATTATAGACTGTTTGGGACATTCATTGAATGAGCCCCGTTGACATTCTAGCGCCGCTTGTGCCATTTGGTCATAATTGTTTATTTGTTTCATTTATATACTTAAAGTGGCAGCTCTTTTTGGTTCTATACCTGTTGGATACTTACATCTTTAGTGGTGTGGATATACGTTCTATTATTTGCAGAGTGACAGGATAGATCTGTTTGGGATTACAATTATATTATTAGAATAATCGCCTGGAACACACACTTACCACCAACAGGTATATTCAGATGATTTATCCTAAACAGCACTCTTCAAGAAACAGGTTCTTTTTGTTAAATTTTAAATGAGTCCTTGAGGGGACTTATAAAAGAGATTCCCAGAGGATTGTGGTGCATCTTTGCTGTCGGGGAAGATCCAGGGGGGGTTGTAAGATCCTGAAGGGGAGATGAGGTAGAAAGTTCTTTGAATTCTTAACCCAGTTTGGGCACCACCATACACTTGTTGCACCTTGCGGGGGAGTCTACTGATCAATCCGAGCGCTTGAGAAAGGGGTGTGAGTATGCAAGAGTTTGCGAAGGGTCTAGTCTCTTTGCCAATGGGCCTCTGGAGCAGATGACATATAGGATATGGTGGCTGGTCGGGTGTCAGAGGTTGATTGCCTAGGGAGATGGAGCTGGGATCTTTTCCAAGTTGGGCCAGTCACATGCCTGGGCTCCTACCATCAGGCCACAATGGTCCTTTTGGGCCTCAATACCAAGGATTCATTTTTATATTAGGGACGTCAGCGGAAGTAGATTTTTGAAGAGGGCGTTAGTTGTGGTGTGAGGCTCTTTTTCCAGGAAGTATGTCCACTTGCGTGAAAAATTAAGTCATCTCAGTTGACCTGATGCCAACGTCTCCAGGTATTCCATTTTCACAAGTTTGTAAAGGTCTGTTTTGATTTCGAGTGATGGGGGAGTAGAGGATATCCATTTTCTCAGGATGACCCTGCGGGCTGTCATAAAACAAGAGGAAATCCATTCCTTATATTGTTGCAAGAAACAAGTTCTTTATAGCTTGCATTTAGAGTTTTAGGGACAAGATTAACACTTTTCAGAATGAGGTTTAATAATGAAAAGGTCAAAATTGGTGCAAATAAAATATTTACAGAAAAAGGTAGTATTCAAAGCAGTCAAGACCTAATGTAATGTAATAAGAGATCAGATAGAATTTAAGGAAGAAAAAATACTTGCAATTAATGTCTGTGATTGCACAGAGATAGGTTGATGAGCCATACGGGTTCTCAGATGTTCGTAGTTGATGGTAAAATGGAGAACGGACAACTGTCCTTTCCATTCTCTTTCTCTGGGAGTAAGGGGGTGGGGCCATATGCCCCTGACCACTCACAGGGGTAAGAGGGTACCTCTCCTGATGTACGGTTTCTACACCCATATTCATAGCTCACAATATGACCAAGGTGCATTCCCAAAACTGATCAATTTATAGCCCAGTGTGAAAGTGGCATTCTACCAAGTCTAAACATGACAGGTTTCCACCATTTAATCAATCTGGAAGGAAGAAGTGTTACCAGTGGTTCCCCATATGATCGGAGGTGTTTGGACTTAATTTGTTCAGTTTAAAATTCCGCATTCGAATATATACTTGTTATTAACTACTTAAGGACCGGAAGGATTTCCCATGTTAGGACCAGAGGACTTTTTGTGATTCGGCACTGCATTGCTTTAACTGACAATTGCGCGGTTGTGCGACTTTGTGCCCAAACAAAATTTGCGTCCTTTTTTTCCCACAAATAGAGCTTTCTTATGGTGGTATTTGATCACCTCTGCATCACCGCTATAAAAAGAGAGCGACAGTTTTGAAAAAAAAAACAATATTTCTTATTTTCTGCTAAAATACATATCCAAAAAAAAAAATATATATATATATATATTTAAAAAAAACACATTTTTTCATCAGTTTTTGGCCAGTGTATATTCTTCCTCATATTTGTGGTAAAAAAAAAAAAAAATCGCATTCGGTGTTTATTGATTGGTTTGCACAAAAGTTGCTCCGTTTAACTGTGTTCCCTGGGTGTGTTCTAACTGTATGGGGGCTGGAGTGGCAGGGGCACCAGAGATCTAACTGATCCAGAGTACACGGATCAGTAGATCTGACATGCCGCCTGTCAGAACGGGGAACCGCCGTGTTTACATCGGCTGTTCCCCGTTCTGGCTCTCACAGGTCATCGCGAGTCGCCGGCAGGGAGTGTGTGGCGGGCTAAAGTGACGATTATAAGCAGCGATTCGCAGGACAGTGCTACGCTGTCATCGCTTATAGTTGTGCGCCGGCCGGGTACCGGTTAGAATGTCAAGTCCCTATCCGAATTTATGAATCCTGTGTATATTTCTTACGTTTGGCATGAGGTATAGGGGTCTTTGGAAGGTTACTTGGCTCGCAGTGTCCTTTTAAGACCCTCGTTAATTTTGACATCTGAACAAAATGGTTGACAGCTTTTTGTGTGTCAAGCACTTGATATCATTACATTAAGGACCTACGTTTTTTACCTACGTTTTTTCTTATCGTAATCTTAGATTCAGGTTTTTTCGTAACTGACAAGGGTTTTTTTTTTTTTTTGCTTTTGCTACAATCAGTCTGCTATATAGATTTTGGTAGTCTCCTCAGACTATTCAGTAGCATATCTCTCAGGTGCCGCCCAAGACCAATCTGCATGTATCTGACCTGTCGACTGCGTTCCCCCATTCTGGTCAAAACCTATTCCTACTGGGGTAGTGATGGACCAAACACCCCTCAGTTCAGTTTGCACCAGAACTCCCAAACAGACTAAAAATTTGGACTCAAGCCACAAACTATTAAAGTCTATGGATCCAGAACATGAAAAATCAAAAGTCCCCATTTTTGAAGGCTTATACGCAAGTTATTGCCCATAAAAAGGATATGGGGACCCGGGTACTGCCCTGGGGGACATGTATCAATGCAAATTTAAAAAAAAAAAAAAAAAAAAAAAGATTGGTTTAAAGGAGCAGTGATTTTTAATGATGCTTAAAGTGAAAATAAAAAAATGAAATTGAATTCCTTTAAATATAGTGCCTGTGGGGGTCCCCCTAGTCTACCTGTAAAGTGGGGCATCTGTACCATGTACAGAACCTGCTGCAGCAAAGCTGACCTTTTGTAAAAAACAAAATGACATTTAAATTGACTTGCGGCTGCAAGCCCTTGCCGGTAATACAACAAAGAAAAATTTTGGGGCAGGGGAGACTCTTAAAATATCTTAAACTAGCAATCTAAAACTTACAAAGAGAAATGGTTCATAGTGGGCTTTTATCTGATGATATAAGCCAAATCTTTGTAATGCGATTCTCCCAGTTTAGGCTTTAATGAGGTCCCTAATGTAACCACACCAAGATAAGAGGGCCCAAAATGCAAGCCGGAATGGAAATATTTATCATATAATTAGTATGTATATTTTTTAAGCCATCACTCATATATAAATAACATTTTATTTACCATAAGCCAATCACTTGTATATTTGAAAGAAAAAAGTTTTATAATAAAGATTCCCTTTTTTAAAAGTGAAATGCCCATATTTAGGGTGTAACATGAAACATAGTCAGTCAGTGTCCACAGCCCCCACCCTTAAACTGTCTCCCCACCCACATACAGAATCTGGGGGTTCTTCTTCCCACCAGCTGCTGCCATATTTAAATCGTATGCACCTGTAGGTGGCCTTACCTACACAACCGCAGCATTTAATTTACAAAGCTCTTCAAATAGAAAAATAAAAAAAGCTACAGTCCCATCTGCCACTGTGGCAGGCGAGCGGCAGAGTTCGTTCCCATTGGCGCACATGTGTGGTGACCAAACCTGTAGTCCACTGATGCTTCCTCCTAGCTCCATAACTTAAGGTCTACCTTGGTGCGGACCTGAATTGGGAGGAAGACTCTGCAGGAGCTGGAGCATTGCACCCGTGATCCATTGATCTCAGGTTACAATGTTTTGCCAAAAATAATAAATTCACATTTTTTTCTCTTTGCAATATGGGTGCAACCATAACCATCTTTAGGCTGTTCTGTGCAGCTCACATTGCTTCCTTCAGTTAAAAAAAAAAACTGAATGTAATGCAGCCTTTCTCAAACTTTTTAACACTTAAGAAACCCATGAAATCATTTTTCAGGTTCTCAGGGAACCCCTTTAAAAAAAATAATAAATAAAAAAATAAAATACACGTTACAGCTCAGTGCAGTAGTATGATCAATCTGAAGAAAGGCTTAAATAAAAATGATTAATGTGGCATGCCTCACATATTTTTCCCACAGAACCCTGGTGGGAAATGCAGCTGTCTAATTTTAGTAGAAGTGTCCATTAATGCTCATAGGAAGAAGTGTCAGACGTGTTAGAATCTTGATTCAGGTCCCCTTTCTGTAAGAAAGTGAAAGCTCCTTCACAGCACGGGTGTCAGAAAATAATTGTCCGTTTACTCCGCTAAAAAAATTCTCCTACCTGACATCTCCACCCAAACATATGAATCATCTTCTTTTTGGCATTTGTGGAAGTATGTGATATCATCTTGTTTCTCTTTTATTTTTGCCATTGTGCTGTCTACACTAAACATTTAAACTGTGAAAGCCTGGAAGCAAAGTATGAATTCCTTTACGAAAAAATGTATAGTATGGATAGTATGGTATAGTAAGAATGAGAAATAATGAAGTTTATAACTTTGGTAAACTAGCAGTGAAATGAAGAAAAATCTATTTTAAATCCTCTAAAATTCTGGATTTTGTATCACTTTGTCTTTTTGACAATGGTTACCAGAGTGCCCAAAGAGGGTAAATCATTGCAGCAGTAACACAGACCACAATACAAAGGATTTGACAGGAGTTTTAATGCTTCCACACACTATCCAAAAGACATAAGAAAAAATTTTTGTATATTTTATTTATTAAAAAATAAATATATATATGTGTGTGTGTATGTGTGTATGTGTGTGTGTATGTGTGTATGTGTGTGTGTGTGTGTATATATATATATATATATATATATATATATATATAAAATATACACACCCCATATCTCATAAATAAATATATGTGTGTGTATATACACACACCATATCTCATAAATAAATATATGTGTGTGTATATACACACACCATATCTCACAAAAGTGAGAGTACACCCCTCACCCTTTTCTAAGTGTTTTATTCTATCTTTTCATGTGACCACACTGAAGAAATGTCATTTTGCTACAATGTAAAGTAGTGAGTGTACAGCTTGTATAACAGTGTAAATTTGGTGTCCCTCTCAGAATAACTCACACATAGCCATTAAGGTCATAACCGCTGGCAACAAAAATTGAAAGTCTCCAGATTGGGCCCAATTAGCCATTTTTCCTCCCTGGTATCATGTGACCCGTTAGTGTTTCAAGGTAGCAGGTGTGTTAAATTCGGTGTTCACTCTTATATTGGTCACTGAAAGTTCAACATGGCACCTCATGGCAAAGAACTC
Organism: Glandirana rugosa; assembly: GCA_018402905.1. NCBI lineage: Eukaryota > Metazoa > Chordata > Amphibia > Anura > Ranidae > Glandirana > Glandirana rugosa. The sequence continues at coordinate 376,911 of BLSH010051061.1, forward strand.
TGAGGATCTGAAAAAAAAGAACTGATGCTCTACATAAAGATGGCCTAGGCTATAGGAAGATTGCCAAGACCCTGGAACTGAGCTGCAGCACGGTGGCCAAAACCATACAGCGGTTTAACAGGACAGGTTCCACTCAACAGGCCTCGCCATGGTCGATCAAAGAAGTGTTGTGCACTTGCTCAGCATCCTATCCAGAGGTTGTCTTTGGGAGATAGACGTATGAGTGCTGCCAGCATTGCTGCAGAGGTTGAAGGGCGGAGGGGGGGGCCTGTCAGTGCTCAGACCATTCACCGCACACTGCATCAAATTGGTCTGCATGGCCATCTTCCCAGAAGGAAGCCTCTTCTAAAGATGGCCGCAGAGAAAGCTCGCAAACCGTTTGTTGAAGACAAGCAGACTAAGGACATGGATTACTAGAATCATGTCCTGTAGTCTGATGAGACGAGGATAAACTTATTTGGTTCAGATGGTGTGTGTGTGTGTGTGTGTGTGTGTGTGTGTGTGTGTGTGTGAGACGACAACCGGGCTCAAGCATGGTGGTGGGAGTGTCATGGTCTGGGGCTGCATGAGTGCTGCCGGCACTGGGGAGCTACAGTTCATTTAGGGAACCATGAATGCCAGCATGTACTGTGACATACTGAAGTAGAGCATGATCCCCTCCGTTCGGAGGCTGGGCCGCAGGGCGCTATGCTAACATAACGACCCCAAACACCCCTCCAAGATGACCGCTGCCTTGCTAAAGAAGCTGAAGGTAAAGGTGACGGACTGGCCAAGCTGGTCTCCAGACCTAAACCCTATTGAGGATCTGTGGGACATCCTCAAACGGAAGGTGGAGGAGCGCAAACATCCACCAGCTCCGTGATGTCGTCATGGAGGATTGAAAGACACCAGTGACCACTTGTGAAGCTTTGGTGAACTCCATGCCCAAGAGGGTTAAGGCAGTGCTGGAAAATAATGGTGGTTACACAAAATATTGACATTTTCACTTAGGGGTGTACTCACTTATGTTGTCAGTGGTTTAGACATTAAAGCGTTTGTTAACCCAACAAAAAAAAAATGCTGCTTCTGTCTTAATGTGCAATTAGCAGCATGGTGCTTTTGCTTTTTAAATTATCCCTCTGTATCCCCTAAAATATCTGTTTGATAATGCCAGGTCATGACTCCCCCTCCCTGTCCGACCCCCCCCCCCCCCCCATATGACTGACTCCCCTTGTATATTGCTTATCCTGAGAGCTCGTAGTCTATGCAGGCTGTCCACTCCCAGCTCTCCAATCTCCTGTGTGCCTTTCTTCAACTCCCCCTCCCTCTTCCTCTCCTAGCTTCTCCTCTCTGCTCTCATAATTAACTCTAGCTTCATGCACACAGGACGTTTTTTGACTGTTTTTAGCAGCGGTTTTCAGCTGCAGACGGTTTTTTTTTTCTACAGTCAACCCTCCATCATGTTATCCTATGTGTTCATGCACACGCAGGCTGTTATCAGCTGTTTTTAGCAGTGATGATTTTGAGCTGAGGGTTTTTTTGGGCTGTTTTCAGCTGTAAAAACACATAAAAACTTCCAAAAATGCTAAAAAAGCTTAAAAACCTCAATCCCCAACGTTTTTGGACGTTTTAGACCAATTGAAAAAAAAAAAAGAAAACTGCTGGCCCTTTAAAAACGCAAAAAAAGGGCGGCAATATAATGCTGGTAAAAGCTGAAAAATTCCCTGATAAGCTAATGACGTTTTTTGGCTGTTTTTTAAAAGCCCCGTGTGCATGAAGCCTTTGTATTAGAAGTAGTTCACCTGTGTCAGTGTTGTATCAGAAATATTCTTATCTATATAGATAGCACAGCTCTGTCTCTTCAGATGAAGTCAGCAGTATTGCTCAGGACTTCTGAGCTGAGAGAGAAAAGCCCAAAAATGACAACTGATCCTAGTAAGAATGTGTGATATCTATACAGAGAAGTATATATACGGTATGTTATAACAGACACAGGGCAACTTCTTGTTATAATATAGAGCAGATAAGAACTTTTTATAAAGTGGCTTTAATGGCTGTGTTTTGTTATTTTGAGGGGACTGCAAATTTACACTGTTCTACAAGCTGTACTCTCACTACTTTACATTGTAGTAAAGTGTAATTTCTTCAGTGTTGTCACATGAAAAGATAGAATAAAACAGAGCTCGACAAACCCCAGCCTGGGGCAGCCCTGCAGGAGGTGTCCTGTCACCATGCGGCACCAACCCCCCCACGTGGGTGAGTGGACAAAGTGACCGCGCCGGCTGGTAATTGAGGCCCTGGCTTTGTTTGCAGCCTTCTGGAGCTATGCATTAGGTTGGGGTACTGGCGCCCTCTTGTGGTGGCTGTGACAAACAGTCACTGAGGGCACGCTGAGTGTTTCCCCTGCCTGCTCTGCCCACCCATCTACTTCCCAGGAGAAGTGGATTACTTTGCAGGCTTCACCTGGGGCCATTTGATTAATGGTGAGTGGACAGGGAGTGTGGGGCACTTACAGCCCCACAAAAAAGATAATGATGTAAATAGATGTACAATTTTTTTAAATTATTTTTTATTTTATTTTATTGACATTATTGATAATTCATTCTCCCCCTGCCATGCCACAGGCACACATCCGAAGGCCCCACTCACACGGGCATTCTGTTCAGGTCGGCTCTATGGAGCGGCAGGTGTCATCGGTAACCCATCCGCTGACATCCGCTGCTCTTCTATCCTGTCCGTGAAATCCAGATGGAAACCCTTTTTCCATCCGTCTGGAGAATTTGATCGGATGAAAACGGACAGGCGGTCTGTTTTCATCCGATCTCCATAAAGGAGAGTGGGGCTCTGACAGATCTGTCTCCGCACAGTGAGCAGAGACGGAGCTGTCATCCGCCTGCTCAGCGGGGATCAGCGGAGCGATGTCTACCTTAATGTAGACATACAGTATATGTAAGCTGGCTGTCCCCTTAACACCATGTACTTTATATCCCGTATACATTCTCTGCTTTTCTGTCCAAACAGTGCTGCAGAGCATGTGTTCTTGGAGGCAACCACCGCTTGTTCTGCCCATACAAACAGGCCAGAAATGCCAGTTTTTGCCAATTATGAGCCTGTGGCAATTGTTTTGAACCTGCACAGACGGACAGCTGCTTGTTTTGATTAGGCAAACCGTCTGCTGGTGACTGTTTAGCAAACATGGGATATTAAAGAGGAAGTAAACCCTGATGGGATTTAGTTCCTCTACATTCCTCTGCAAAGTAGAAGCATAATGGGCTACTATGCATCGCATAGTAGCCCATTATGTGTCACCTGCAAATGAAGCCTGTGATGTCCTGCGATTTTCGCCTGTGCAGGCAGCATCCATCTTCAGCCCCTCTTCCTTCCGGGGCCACAACTCCGGCTCTGTGACTGGTGGGGGAGCTGCTAGTCGCAGCACGATCTCAGTGAAGAAACTGCACGGAGCCGGTTTCTTCACTGCGCATGTGTCGAATGATGTCGGCACTAGCAGTACACTGTATAGCTCCTACACCGTGCAGGTTTGGGAGATATGCAGAGCACCTACAGGTAAGCCTGATTATAGGCTTGCCTGTAGGTTAAAGTGGTTGTCACAGGTTGACAACCACTTTAATACATAATTTATGTTTACAGATGTAATAGTAAAAGAAAAAATGTCAATAAACCTGAAAAGGGAAGACAATTTAGCACTGCTGTATTTGCAGTTTGAAACAATAGCACTAGAATGAGGAATTTAGGCAGGTTTAGCTAACAAAAAAAAAAAAGAATTAAAAATAACTTTTATTACTTATGAAATTACAGCTGGTTACAAAGTGATCTCCCTATGGCCTCTTGCACACTGCAGCTTAAAAATGCTCAGTACAGCTTATTTTTTTACGGAGCTAAAATACAGCCCATTGTAACGTGCCTATGCACCCAGGTGCGTAAGAAAGTGCCATGTATTCTTCAGTAAAAAAAGAAAAACTTGAAAAATCTGCATTTTTGGTAAGGAATTTGTCTCATGCGCCCATGTGCACGGAAATATGTGCCTGCTTGTGCGTGAATGGCCATAGTATATTGTGAACGTGAGAATAAGTTTGCACTCAAATACGCACATATGCGCGGACTCATTTGCGCGAAAATACACGCAAATACATGCAAAAAGAGAGGCTGAAAAAGTAGAAGCTCAAACAGGAGTATTGTGTGCAAGAGGCCTATCCCTGTTTTGAATTCATATATTATGAGCCATGCTGACAAAACGTAATTTGTATGTATGAAATGCTGGTGTTGCATTTGTATCTGATACATTTTAACAACAACAGCTCGTTGTACGATCATCCGACCGTTGGTACACACGATTAGAACAGCTGATATTGCAACAGTCGTACAACAGAAGTTGGATGAACAGACTAGAAAACTTTTGTTGTGCAACAAGGCGTCGTACGACTGTACCGTGAAGAGAAGTTGGGCCAACAAAGCTGTACGTGCAAAACACGCATGCTCAGAAGTCAGGAATGTAAAAAAGAAAAAGCAGTATTGCGCTTTAAGTCCCAAATGTAGCAGCAACATAAAGTGCGATAATAACACCTAAAATATATATAAAATCAAAAACAGTTGCGCTTATATGTGATAAAGTAAAATAACATGAATAGCATAAATTAACAATCATATATGTGACCAAATAATATGGATGAAAAAATAAATAAATAAATATGCATAAAGTCCAACATCAATACATGTGCAGCAAGTGGAGTATCTCCTTAATGAATAACCACACACTAAAAAAGGAAGGAAAAAACTGATGATATGATAGTCCCAAAAAAACAAAAAAACAGAAAAAAGTCCAACACCATGTAGTGATGAAATGATGTATGTGGGATAATAATTATGGCATTCAGATCCACCCAAAAAAGAAAGAGATGAGCCGCCACCGATGATATGTACACCTCTAGGTGAATACAGGGTACCCTTACCGGAGGGAGTGGCCAACCTCTTTATGGGGAAATGGGAGGAGGACGTCGTCTTTGCCCATGACCGCCCGCAGTTAATCCTGTGGGCTAGGTATATAGACGATGTCCTCCTCCTATGGAGTCCCTTTCAGAGTTCTTCCTTGAACTTAATCATAATGACAGGGGGATTGAACTCAAACATGAGGCTAGTCAGTATTCGGTTAATTTTTTGGATCTCAAGATATGGGGAAATGAGGGACAGCTCTTTACATCTACCTACTTTAAGAGCACAGATAGAAATTCCTATATCCCAAAGGATAGTTGTCACCACCCTGCATGGCTTAGCTCGATCCCTAAGAGCCAATTTTTGCGATTAAAACGCAATTGTTCAAAAACAGAAGATTTCCAAGAGCAGGCAGAAAGTTTAAAAAAAAGCTGATTCGCCCCCCCAAGTCAGATCCCGTTAACTGCACTGAGAATCGCGGTAATGCCCAATGGAGATCGCGGGGGGGGGGGGTAGATCGAGATCGCGATCTTAATACGATTAATCGTGCAGCTCTACCAGGAAGTGTCCATTTGTTCCTAATTCACAAATCACATTCCCCTGAACTTCCTCTATACGCTCGTAGTACGTCACCACATTAGGCTTGGTCCTACGATCGCTTAGTGCATGTCAGTATGCGAGATACAACAGCCGACATACGATTTTGGACGGTACGACCATTGCACCGCGTGTACGAGATTTTAGTTTGAGCTAATGTGATGCCTCTCGCGTTAGTAGATACAGACTGAGAGCTGCAGGAGCCCAAGGGTTGGCAATACATGGGATAAATCTTGGGAAACCTCAACAAGTATTATCAATGTATTGAAAGTGTATTTGGCAAATTTTCTTTAAGGCTGGATTTATACCGGTGTACATGGTATGTGTAAAATCCATGGGTTTGAGTGGACTCTTCATAATAAAAATGAGCAGTCTTTTTGCATTTGTTCAATATGTAACT
>BLSH010051061.1:382843-395368 GCA_018402905.1 Glandirana rugosa
GGTTTATGTACTCAAGGCCAGAGGTTATTCTACCGCCGGCTGAGAGTCTTGCTCCAGACCACGCGACATTACTCATATTTATCACCACGCAGTCATGCAACGGGCACGGGGAACTTCTGCAGTGCACACTGCTTTGTACATCCCGCCTCGGTGCTGACTGCAGTAGTACGGAAATGCAAACTCTCCTTGCCCTTGCGATAAAATTCAAATACGGCCGAATAAAACTTACGAAAATTTGCTAGCTAGATACACTCATGGGAGAAACAGTAAACCTTATTTAGATATAAAATTACCTTAATGCGATACACTCAAGAGAGGAAAGGTACTACGATATACATATTGAACGTAATGGTGGGGTAACTGCAGTGGAAGCAGCCTCTCTCCAGTCACACAGCTCGCAAGTTATACATATAGCATCATGGAAAGGAGAGAACTCACATAGCGTAATTCCATTAAAATATAGATTTATTCCAAATGACAAAGAGGGTACTCACATAGATCGATCGTTTAAAAGCATTCAAAATAAGCCGGCATAAACTTAAAATAGCGTTCCCGTTCCTCTCAAACGTAAAGGCATGATGACGTCAGTCGTGGCTCCGCCCTACATGTTTCGTCACACGTGACGTCTTCAAGGGGCACGGGCAACGTACTGACGCACCACTATTTATACTCATTACAGCGCACCAGACCTCGTTCTGAGAGTCGGCCGCCATCTTATTGGAGACCGGAACTCATGTATTTGGCCAATAGGCCGTTCACAGATGGAAAGTTCCGTCCTCCAAAAGGAAGTAGTTTATCTCCCAGATATGTACCAAATACAAAACACTCAGCATACAGATTATTGACAATATGCCTTCGAATTGTATGAAAACGAATAAAAATATTATTATATTAACAAAAATCAATATAACTAATCAGACAGTGTTATACATATATCAGACTAAGAGGGAGCAGTAATCAACACACCTGGATCACGGCAAAAGGGGATACCACTATCCCTCTAAAAGTGTTGATATAAACAAATCAGTAGAAACAAGTCACCAACTTGGATTAAAATTTAGTACTAAAATATCTTAAAATCTTATAATATTATAGGCAAATTAAATTATAACAAAGAGGTGTGAACCCATAATAATATAGATTAGGAGACCAGCCTAAATCTAGGTGTATTAATTCATATAGGCACATATAGTCAAAAATTATTATTAGTAGATCCCTAGGGTGATGTGAGGAAGGATAAAATTGAATTACTGAGGAGAAATGAATAATAACACATAGATGTATTAAAATTAAAATTAAAATACAAAAAATTCCCAGCCTCACCTCCTGAGTGCCCTATGACCAAAGGTTGTTTCAGGGAACTAACCATTAAATACAATAAACATTATTAAGGTCAGGCAGATTAATCGTGGATGAGCTCAATGTTAATAATGGTATAATCACGAATTATCAATAAATGCGTTAATTTCAACGTCCGCATTCAGTCCGTTAGGTTTTAAAGTTTGGGCCCTATAGATCCAGCCCATTTCTAATTTGGAAATTTCTCTCCTTTTGTAACCGCCCCTCCAATTTAATTTCAGGGTATCAATACCCACAAAGGAAGTACCTTTCAGATTCCTATTGTGGGTATCCAGGTAATGTCTGGAAAGCGGATGTTTCAAAAATCCCCTTTTGATGTTCCCCATGTGTTCTTTTAAACGGACCTGTAAGGGTCTAACTGTTCTCCCTATATATTGAAGGCCACATGGGCAAGTGATGGCATAAACTACATGAGTAGTGTTACAAGAGATAAAGGGTTTGATAGGGAAAGTGATCCCCGTGCTTGTGGAATGGAACGTGGTGGTCTTCCTTTCTTTAATGCTGTTGATTTTACATACAGCACATCTACCACATTTATAAAACCCTCTAAGGTTCTGGAAAAACATCAGTTTTTCTTGAGGGGGATTACAGACATTAGGCGCCAGCATATCTCTTAGAGTGGGGGCTCGTTTAAACACTACCTTTGCTTTATCTGGTAGTGAAGGCCCCAAAATTGGATCACTCTTCAAGATGTGCCAATGTCTATACACCAACCTCCTAATAGCCCAGTGCTGGGTGGAAAACTTGGTGATAAACGGTATTACATATCCAGAATTATTCTCCTCTGATGGTGGTTTTTCCCTAAGTAGGGTATTACGGTCACGTAACCTTACTTCATCAAGGTTCTTATTTAGGGACACTGGATCATAACCTTTGACCATGAATCTAGATTTTAAACTTTCTGCCTGCTCTTGGAAATCTTCTGTTTTTGAACAATTGCGTTTTAATCGCAAAAATTGGCTCTTAGGGATCGAGCTAAGCCATGCAGGGTGGTGACAACTATCCTTTGGGATATAGGAATTTCTATCTGTGCTCTTAAAGTAGGTAGATGTAAAGAGCTGTCCCTCATTTCCCCATATCTTGAGATCCAAAAAATTAACCGAATACTGACTAGCCTCATGTTTGAGTTCAATCCCCCTGTCATTATGATTAAGTTCAAGGAAGAACTCTGAAAGGGACTCCACTGAGCCTTCCCATAGGAGGAGGACATCGTCTATATACCTAGCCCACAGGATTAACTGCGGGCGGTCATGGGCAAAGACGACGTCCTCCTCCCATTTCCCCATAAAGAGGTTGGCCACTCCCTCCGGTAAGGGTACCCTGTATTCACCTAGAGGTGTACATATCATCGGTGGCGGCTCATCTCTTTCTTTTTTGGGTGGATCTGAATGCCATAATTATTATCCCACATACATCATTTCATCACTACATGGTGTTGGACTTTTTTCTGGTTTTTTGTTTTTTTGGGACTATCATATCATCAGTTTTTTCCTTCCTTTTTTAGTGTGTGGTTATTCATTAAGGAGATACTCCACTTGCTGCACATGTATTGATGTTGGACTTTATGCATATTTATTTATTTATTTTTTCATCCATATTATTTGGTCACATATATGATTGTTAATTTATGCTATTCAGAAGTCAGGAACCCCGGGAAGTAGAGCTGCACGATTCTGGCCAAAATGAGAATCACGTTTTTTTTGCTTAGAATAAAGATCATGATTCTCTCACGATTCTCGCGGTGTAATATATTAAATATATAAAAAAATTGGGCTAAGAGCACTGTTTAGGTTTTTGAAAGGGGTAATTTTTCCAAACAAATTGCGTTTAAAAGTCCGCTGCGCAAACAGCGTGTGGCATAAAATCTTGCAACAACCGCTATCTTATTCTCTAGGGTCTCTGTTAAAAAAAAATATATAATGTTTGGGGGTTCTAAGTCATTTTCTAGCACAAAATAATGGATTTTTATTTGTAAACAGCAAGTGTCAGGAAAGATTTAGTCTTTATATAGTTAAACCAAACATCTATACAAGGGGAGTTCACTCAGAGTTCAATGCCTTTGAAGTAACTCTTTTATCAATGATGACTCAGAAGTTGGCTGTCTGCCCAGACTTGGCTCTCTCCCCTGAGACTCAAGTCGCTCCAACTTCAAAAGGCTTCAGGCACTTTTATTACTGTCAAGTCTCGCTGATTCGCCCCCCCAAGTCAGATCCCGTTAACTGCACTGAGAATCGCGGTAATGCCCAATGGAGATCGCGGGGGGGGGGGGGGTAGATCGAGATCGCGATCTTAATACGATTAATCGTGCAGCTCTACCAGGAAGTGTCCATTTGTGTAAACCTATGTTCCTAATTCACAAATCACATTCCCCTGAACTTCCTCTATACGCTCGTAGTACGTCACCACATTAGGCTTGGTCCTACGATCGCTTAGTGCATGTCAGTATGCGAGATACAACAGCCGACATACGATTTTGGACGGTACGACCATTGCACCGCGTGTACGAGATTTTAGTTTGAGCTAATGTGATGCCTCTCGCGTTAGTAGATACAGACTGAGAGCTGCAGGAGCCCAAGGGTTGGCAATACATGGGATAAATCTTGGGAAACCTCAACAAGTATTATCAATGTATTGAAAGTGTATTTGGCAAATTTTCTTTAAGGCTGGATTTATACCGGTGTACATGGTATGTGTAAAATCCATGGGTTTGAGTGGACTCTTCATAATAAAAATGAGCAGTCTTTTTGCATTTGTTCAATATGTAACTTGTATGATTTATAGTCATTTGAAATTTGATCAGAACCCGGTTTCTTAAATAGGAACTTCAGGCATTTATTTTTTAATCTGCAGTGTATAAAAAGTTATGGCAGTTTAACCACTTCAGCCGTGGAAGAATTTCCCATGTTAGGACCAGAGCACTTTTTGGGATTCGGCACTGTGTCACTTTAACTGACAATTGCGCGGTCGTGCGACATTGTACCCAAACAAAATTTTCGTCCTTTTTTTCCAACAAATGGAGCTTTCTTTTGGTGGTATTTTGATCACCGATGCGTCATTTCTGATCGCCGCTATAAACAAAGAGCGACAATTTTGCAAAAAAAAAAAAAAAAAAAACTATTTCTTACTTTTTGCTAAAATTCAAATCCAAAAAAAAATCTATAAAAATTTTTTTTTTCATCAGTTTTGGCCGATTTTATATTCTTCCTCATATTTTTGGTAAAAAAAAAAATCATAATCGGCGTTGATTGGTTTGCGTAAAAGTGGCCACGTTGACGGATGATGAGAATTCATTTCTGGGGTTTTTATTTTTATTTTTTACTAGTAATGGCGGCGATCTGCGATTTTTAGCAGTACTGCGATATTGCAGCGGACATGTCGGACATTTTTTACACTTTTTTTGGGACCAATGACATTTATACAGCGATCAGAAATTTAAATGTCCACTAATTACTGTATAAATGTCATTGATAGTGAAGGGGTTAACCTGCAGGGGGAGATCTAGGGGTTAACAGTGTTCCCTGGGTGTGTTCTAACTGTAAGGGGGCTGGGCTAACATGGACATAGGAAATCTAACTGATCCCAGTGACAGGGATCAGTAGATCTCCTAAGTCCCCATTGAAAGAGCGGGGAACCGCAGTGTTTACATCGGTGGTTCCCCGCTCTTTGGCTGTAGCAGCTCATCGCGGCTCGCAGGCGGACATCGGGTCCGCCCGAGCCGCGGACACACTCCTCCGGAGTGTGTCGGGCACGAGAGCGCGCCGCCGCGGGCACGCGATCTACCCCTAGCTGCGCCTGCGCGAATCGGCGCCTTTTTTACGGCGATTCGCGCTCAGCGTCCACACCGCTGCCGTAAATATACAGCGCGCGTTGTGGACCTGGTTAAGGAACGCCATACTATCCTTCATACAGCGGGTAAAATAAGTATTGAACACGTCACCATTTATTTAGGTAAATATATTTCTAGAGGTGCTATTGACGTGAAATTTTTACCACGTCAGCAACAGCCCATGCAATCCATACATACAAAAAACCAAAACAAATACTTTCAGAAATAAAAGTGGATGTAAAGCCTCACATAAATCAAGTGAAGTGAACAGCCTCAGATGATACACAGAAATTAAACAAATCTCCCTATATAAGTCTTACATGTATATATGTTTTCTTCACATTTATAGACTGTTTAGAGAGTGCATTTCTCTTGTGCACTTCCCCATTCCCCTCTAGGAGGGGTTATTGCTGGACACTGTGAGACAGCTGATTGGAGGAAAGGCACACACCCCCTCCCCACACAGGCAGAGGTTGCCTGTGCATAGTTTAGCAGCCTGCTAATCTTCTCTTGACAAAAGTTGATGGCTGATAACAGAGGAACGGAGCACGACAGAGCTATGAGACACAATGCTTTGAAGAGAGATAAGAAAACACTACAGATAGACGTGCCCAGCTCAAATTTCACAAATCGGGTTTACATCCCCTTTAAGTTGTGTGTAATAAAATGGAATGACACTGGGAAAAAGTATTGAACACGTGAAGAAAGGTAGGTGCAAAATGGCATGGGAAGTCAAGACACCAGCTGAAATCTGTCAGTAATTGGAAAGCAATCCTGCCCATTGTCAGTGCAAATGAATATCGGCTGGTTCAGTCTCAACTGATGGCTTATAAAAAGGTGTCTCATTACCAAGTTGTCACACAACAAGCATCTCATGATGAGTAAAAAGCAAAGAGCTCTCTCAAGACCTTCGCGATCTTATTCTTGCAAAACCTACTGATGGCATTGGTTACAGAAGGATTTCTGAATGTTCCAGTGAGCACTGTTGGAGCCATAATCCAGAAGTGGCAAGAACATCATTTTACCATAAACCATCCATGACCAGGTGCTTCTTTACAAGATTTCTGACAGGGGGAGGAGTGAAAAGAATTATCAGAAGGGCTGTCCAAGAGCCAAGGATCACTTGTGGAGAGTTTAAAAAGACCTAGAATTAGCAGGCACAATTGTTTCAAAGACTAAGTAATGCACTCAGCCGCCATGGCCTGTATGCACGCTCACCACGCAAGACTCCATTGCTGAAGAAGAAGCATGAAAAAAAAAAAGCATGAAAGTTGAAGCTTGTTTAACCGCGGAATCTGTCCGCCGTCACCCGCCGATCCTTCGTTACACAGGCAGACTGCCATTCTGTCAGTAGGGAAGGCATGGATCCTGTGTTCCTGAAAATCAGGGACATGGATCCATGCCTTCCCCTAGTAAAAGCACCTCCCATAGTACACAGACACTAGCTAGGTACACCGTTAACACTTTGATTGACCACGATGTTAACCCCTTACCAGCCAGTGTCATTAGTACAGTGACCGCGCATATTTTTATAGCACTGATCACTGTATTAGTGTCACTGATTCCAAAAATTAGTATCAGAATGTTTGTCGCAGTATCGCAGTCCTGCTAGAAGTCTGTTTGCTGCCATTTCTAGTAAAAATAAAAACATCCCATAGTTTGTAGACGCTATAATTTTTGCGTAAACCAATTAATATACGCTTGTTGGTATTTGTTACCAAAAATATGTAGCAGAATACATATTGACCCAAATAATGAAGACTTTTTTTTTTTTTTTTTTTTTTTTTTTTTTTATGTTTTATAGCAGAAAGAGAGAGATAGATATATACACACAGGCGGTCCCCGGGTTACAAACAAGATAGGGACTGTAGGTTTGTTCAGTTGAATTTGTTTGTAAGTCGGAACAGATACATTTTTTAAGTGTAGCTTCAGCCAAAAAAAATATTTTTAAGCTTTTTGGGTAGCAAAAGAAAAGGTAACACCCCTGTAATGTTTTGCTGTCTGTTTCTGTTCAGAAGATTTCATCTCACTTCCTGTCCCAATGATAATTGGATTTTGAGAATTTTGGGTGGTTGTAGAAACAAGGATTGGTGATAAAGCATCCGTGGAGACACCTTTTTCCCATAATAACTCTTACGGGAGTGAATTTCCCTTCCTAGGGGTAGATTTCCTTTCATTTCCTGTTGTCTCCCTCCGTTTGTAAGTAGGAGTCGTTTGTAAGTCGGATGTTTGTAACTAGGGGACCGCCTGTGTGTGTGTGTGTGTGTGTGTGTGTGTGTGTGTGTATATATATATATATATATATATCATAATTTTTTTTTTCAAAATTGTTAGCCTTTCTTTTGTTTTATAGTGCAAAAAATAAGACATGGAGGGCATCAAATACCACCTAAAGAAAGCTCTATTTTATGGGGGACAAAAAGCAGTGCCGTATCACAAAAAATTAACGGGAGTGACCTCCATCCTGTGGTGGCGGTAACCTTGTTTTGTAAAACCATTTCTTAATGGGTTCAATTCCCGAAAGAGGATACCTCTATCACAAGGGCAAGCCCTTGTGTCATGGGAGTGTGTGAAACAAATGTCCAGAGCCCTGTGCTTTAGCAGTGATGGCCATTTACAAGCATGACCCCCTTTTCCTCTTTGGAAGTACAGTAAGTATCCATCACTGGTGGGTCCCGCACTCCCCTGAATGGTCGGAATATAGGACATGCTGATGCCCTGCTGCAGATTTGCCCTAAAAGGGATAGTGTAAAGCTGGTCATCCACTGGTGGATTTTTGAACCAGCAATCGTACGAGCATTTCTACAAAAATTCTCAATACATTTGATTGCATGACAAATGTTTGAAAGTACAAAAGCAGCAATAATCCCTGCCTTTTGGTGTAATTGGCAGGATAATAACACTAAGCATTGTTGTAGTTGTCAGCAATAATAAACTACCTTTTGTTTGTGTCAGTGATGGCAATAATAAGCCCCTCCTCTTCATTGGTCTCTGTGGGTACAATAACAACCCCTGCCTATTTTCATTGATGTCCATGGGCACGGTAATTAACTCTCTTCCCCCGTCATCAGTGTCAGTGGGTACAATAAAAACTTCTCTCATCACTCTCAGTGGGTGCAAAAAATGCTTCCTCCCCTTCATTGGTGTCAGTTGTACAGACCCCCCCCCCCACCTTTCACTAATGTCTGTGGGCACAATAACCACCCCACACACACACACACACACACATATACACACACACACACCATAACCCCGCCCCCCCAACTCCTTCCCCATTGGTATTGGCCATCACAGTAAAATGCAGTTACTTTCCCGAACACAATTTCCCATGTTGCTGCTTTCTCCTTCCCTTTATTGGGCCAGAAGTATATTATCCCGCTGAGGCAGAAGATAACCTTGACAGGTGGTGTTAGAACACACAGAATCTGCTAAAACGTTGTAACACCAGACACCCTGCTGTTACTCTGCATTAAACTGGTGGATCACAGGCTGCAAAAGAAGGGCCCATGGGGCACATCATTTGGAAGACCCTGGCCTACATTTCAATAAATCTATATGCACAAATGAAGCCGTGTGGTATTTTCAAAAGAATCTTGCCGACATCCTTCAATAGCAAAAATAGATTATGGAAAGAACCCCCCCCCCCCCCGCCCATCAGTGTATACATGTGCTCAATAATAGTGAATGATAATGATCCAATAATGAAAACAATGGTATTGCAGTTCATAAAACGTGAAATAAACGTGACTTCTTCTTTTCTTTTCAAAAATCTTCAAGCCTCTTCCCCAATCACCTCAATGCTGTCATCTCAATAATGTAGTATACACGCATGTGTACGAACATCCAGTTCACTTCTCTCTGGTCATTGGTATTCCAAGATCCCAGGGTACTCTGTAGTAAGGTCTCTCACTCACCAGAGTATCCTTATTCACCCAGATCTTCCTCTTCAGTAATGGAGGTCCCTTTTAAATGGTCTGTATACTGGGGTGTACTCCTATACCACGTGGAAACATAGGGGATAGCCCAATAGTGTAATATGCTTACATGCTTAAAATGCTGCTTACATCAATAAAAAACTCGTTACATCACGTGACTTCATCCCCTGATGTAACGCGCAGGGCGAAGTCTGTAGGCGTGAGGAGCGGAAGTGATGATCTACCAGAAAGACTGGGATCCCTGATATGCCTTTGTAATTTATTGATGTAAGCAGCATTTAAGCATAAAGCGATTTTTAAGCATATTACACTATTGGGATATCCTCTATGTTCCCACATGGTATAGGAGTGCGCTCTTAAAGGGACCTCCATTACTGAAGAGGAAGATCTGGGTGAATACGAATACCCTGGTGGGTGGGAGTACCCTGGGATCTTGGAATACCAATCTGACCAGAGAGAAGTGCCCATGCGTGTATACTATATTATTTAGGTGAGAGCACTGAGGTGATGGGGGAAGAGGTTTGAAGATTTTTGAAGAAGTCCATGTTTATTTCACGTTTTATGAACTACAATACTGTACCATTGTTTTCATTATTTGATCATTTTTATTCATTTATTATTTGTTTATATAGTACAAGTTATACACTGATGGTGATGCACTGTTTAATTTGATATAATTCTCTTTACGCAATCACTTGGGCTCCATGCACACTAGCTACAAAAAGCTGGAAAAAAATCACTGAATAAATACTGGTAATGGCTTTTTGTAGTAGTGTTTTAGGAGAGTTTTAGGAGCGTTAGCATTTATTGGCATTTTTGCAGTAAAGGGGGAAAAAAAGCTCAAAAAATGCCATTAGAAGCATTTCTGTTGGAAATACGCTCCAGGAAACTATACAGAAAGAATGTTTTTTCTGTTCCTAGATGCTGAAGCTCAAAAAAAAGCCTAAGGCTCCATGCATACTTGCGTTTTTTAAAGCTCCTGGAAGCCTTTTATTAGCCTTTCTTTTCTGCTCCTAGACGCTAAATAGTGTTCTCCTATGTGCCCACGTACACTACTTTGTGGGAGTATTTGCAGGGGACTATAAATTTGGGATCAAATTGAGTGAAATTTTAAGGGACACTACAATGCTTAGCGTTGAGAGAGTGATCTTGCTAGATATGTGGCTGAGCCAATCAAAACATGGTTGTGGTGCTGAAGTGTGGTTGGCCAGAGCTGTTGTATTTAAAAGGCCCTGCTGAGATTCCATACAGTCAAGTTTTATGATGCAGGGTCCCAGACTGCTGAAGTGCTTCAGGTGATGTCAGATTACAGTGGCTAATTTAAGCGTCTCCCCACCTGGAGAGGTTTCATTTGCAAAAAGTTAAGCCCCTTTCACACGGACGTTCCGATTGGGTCTGCCTGTCAGCGGACGATCTGTGCACATTTCCTGCACCGCATTCAGATTGTACTGCCCTTGAGATCTGCTGTGGGTGTGGGCCAGGGCTGAAAGTAGAAGCAGCACTCTGATGGGCTGATCTGTCGGCTCTGCTATACAGGGACTGCAAAAAGCTGAAGCCAGCTCTAATTCAAGTACTTATACTTTCTTGCATTTAAAATATTTGAGTAAAGTTTTACTATTAATTTACATTTTAAATGAAATTAAAATGTTATTTTCCATGTAATAAAGATGTAATTATGTAACGAATCCAGAGCTGTATTAATTAGTGTCTCTTTATATCTGCCTGAAGTTCAGCTTTGATAATAATGGTGTTTTATTAATAGTAACATTTTGTAGTGACCTTACTATTCTTGCTAATATATGTATTTTTTGTTATAAGGTTATATTTTCAATTGTATAGAATCCTCTTGAATGTAATATTTTACTATTGAGTGACTGTCGATAGGCAAATGAAACATGCAGTAGGCAGCTGGAAGCCAGTCACAAGACAATGGCAATGAGCAGAGCACTGACAGGAGGTAGAAATGTATTTATTTATTTCAGGTACTTGTATAGCGCTGTCAGTTTATGCAGCGCTTCACATATATATTGTACATTCACATCAGTCCCTACCCTCAAGGAGCTTACAATCTATGGTCCCTAACTCACATTCATACATATACTAGGGCCAATTTAGACAGGATCTAATTAATTTAATTGGCAATGGCAAAGGTGTTAAACTCATTTTTCTCCTCGGTATTCACAAAGGAAATGGGGGGCTCAATTATACAGAACCAAAATGCTGGTCCTCAAGACAAATCACAGGAAGCACCCTCATGGCTGACTGAGGATAAAATCAGGAATAGGCTGGATAAACTGAACACCAATAAGTCACCAGACCCAGATGGCTTGCACCCGAGGGTCCTTAGGGAACTTAGCCAAGTTATTGCCAGACCCTTGTACCTAATCTTTAAGAGCAGTTTTCTGACTGGTATGATACCAGCTGATTGGAAGAAAGCCAATGTGGTGCCAATATATAAAAAAGGACCAAGACATCTCCCCGGGAATTATAGACCAGTTAGCTTAACATCAATAATATGCAAGCTCTTGGAGGGAATAATAAGGGATTATATACAAGACTATTGTAACGAGAACGGTATCATTAGCAGTAATCAACATGGTTTCAGGAAAAATCGTCTTGCCAAATCAATCTATTACCCTTCTATAAGGAGGTGAGCGACCATCTAGATAAGGGAAGGCCTGTAGACGTGGTGTATCTGGATTTTGCAAAGGCATTTGATACAGTTCCCCATAAACGTTTACTGTACAAACTAAGGTCCCTCAACATGGATCAAGGGGTGAGCACCTGGATTGAAAACTGGCTACAGGGGCTAGTCCAGAGGGTGGTGATAAATGGGGAATACTCAGAATGGTCTGGGGTAGAAAGTGGGGTTCCCCAGGGTTCTGTCCTGGGACCAATCCTATTCAATTTATTCATAAATTATTTGGAGAACGGGGTGAAGAGCTCAATCTCAATATTTGCAGATGATACCAAGCTAAGCAGAGCAATAAATTCTCCACAGGATGTGGAAACACTGCAAGAAGATCTAAATAAATTAATGGGGTGGGCAGACAAGTGGCAAATGAGATTTAACGTAGAAAAATGTAAGATAATGCATTTGGGTACCAAGAACATGAACGCAAATTACTCACTAGGGGGAGAGCCCCTGGGGAAATCAAGGATGGAAAAAGACCTAGGGGTCCTAGTAGAGAACAAGCTCAGCAGTGGCATGCAATGCCAAGCTGCTGCAAGCAAAGCTAACAAAGTGTTGGCATGCATCAAAAAAGGGATTAACTTCAGGGATAAATCAATAATTCTCCCACTGTACAAGTCCCTAGTGAGGCCGCACCTGGAGTATGCTGTCCAGTTCTGGGCACCGGTCCTCAAGAAGGACGTCCTGGTATTGGAAAGGGTTCAGAGAAGGGC
>BLSH010051061.1:414136-435655 GCA_018402905.1 Glandirana rugosa
AAATTATCGGTAAGTTTGGGGGAAACACAGTTACACACACGTACAATAGTCCGGTTTTAGTAGTCCCATACATTTGAAAACTAGTCCCAGTAAACCCATTAAAGAAAACAGTAATACTAAATTTCTCTCATTTGTGTAAACAACCATTATTTACCGAAGTCGATTTGTCATTGGTACTCACTTTCTTTACAAAACAAAATAGTAAGTATAAGAGACTTTTTACCGGTTAGTATTTAACAGTCCCATACATTTGAACACTTTTACAAAAGAAATTACCCAAATGACCCTGATCAAAAGTTTACATACCCTGATGATTTTGGCCTGATAACATGCACACACATTGACACAAAGGGGGTTTGAATGGCTATTAAAGGTAACCATCTTCACCTGTGATCTGTTTGCTTGTTGTTAGTGTGTGTATGGTCAATTTCTGGACTCCTAACAGACCCTTGCATCTTTCATCCAGTGCTGCACTGACGTATCTGGATTCTGAGTCACGGGGAAAGCAAAAGAATTGTCAAAGAATCTGCAGATAGTTGAACTATATAAAACAGGAAAGGGATATAAACATATATCCAAGGAATTGAGAATGCTAATCAGCAGTGTTCAAACTCTAATCAAGAAGTGGAAAATTAGGGTTTCTGTTGAAACCAAACCACGGCCAGGTAGACCAACTAAAATTTCAGCCACAACTGCCAGGAAAATTGTTCGGGATGTAAAGAAAAACCCACAAATAACTTCAGGACTCTCTGAAAACATGTACAATAAGGAGGCACTTGAAGAAAGATGGGCTGCATGGTTGAGTTGCCAGAAGAAAGCCATTACTACGCAAATGCCACAAAGTATCCTGCTCACAATACACCAAACAGCACAGAGACAAACCTCAAACCTTCTGGCACAAAGTAATTTGGAGTGATGAGACAAAAATTGAGCTTTTTGGCCACAACCATAAACTCTACATTTGGAGAGGAGTCAACAAGGCCTGTGAAACACGGAGGTGGATCGCTGATGTTTTGGGGATGTGTGAGCTACAAAGGCACAGGAAATTTGGTCAAGATTGATGGCAAGATGAATGCAGTATGTTATCAAAAAATACTGGAGGAACATTTGCATTCATCAGTCAGGAAGCTGCGCATGGGACGTACTTGGACATCCCAACATGACAATGATCCAAAACACAAGGCCAAATGAAGTGAAGGTTCTGGAGTGGCCATCTCAGTCTCCTGACCTCAATATCATTGAGCCACTCTGGGGAGATCTCAAACGTGCAGTTCATGCAAGACAGCCCAAGAATTTCCAGGAACTGGAGGCTTTTTGCCAAGAGGAATGGGCAGCTTTAACATCTGAAAAGATAGTGCCTCATCCACAAATATTAGTGGTGCACCGAATGGAAATTTTGGTGTCGAAACCCAAAATGCACTTAGCCGAATACCGAAAATGACAGTTTTTAAAAAATATTTATATTTTTATATACAATTGTCATATGCAGCCTACCTGTGCCTGGGCATTGACAGGCAGCACTGCTTGGCACTGATAGGTGTTACTGTTTGGAAGCACTGATGGGCAGCATTGATTGGCACTGATAGGTGACGCTGGCACTGATAGGTGACGCTGGCACTGATAGGTGACGCTGGCACTGATAGGTGACGCTGGCACTGATAGGTGACACTGATTGGAAGCACTGATAGGCTCTGACAAGTGGCATTGGTTGGCACTGACAGGCGGCACTGACAGTCGATATTGATTGGCACTGACAGGTGGCATTGGTTGGCACAGACAGGTGATGAGGAGTGTGTTACATTGCACAGATAGCGCGGCTTTAAGAGCTGTTCTGTGCTTGAAACGATCATTGTAATGTCACTGCTTGCAAGAGAGCGAAAGACACAAGCTGTCATATTTCACTGCTGATTTTGAGTGGGCGGGACCAAACAGCTAACACCCACCCAGCCCCTATCCCATTGGCTGATGTTTGCTAGCTGTTTGGTTCTGCCCACCCGTCATCAGCAGTGAAATATGACAGCTTGTGTCTCTCTCTCCGCAAGCAGTGACATTACAATTATCATTTCAAGCACAGAACGGCTCTTACAAGCCACACTATCTGCACAATGTAACGCCCTCCTCATCTCCTCCATACACACGGACACCCGGGGCTGACCCCGCCGCCTTTCGGTATCTGTATCAGAATTTTTTTATTTCGGCAATATGCCGAAAACACCATTTTCGGCCGAAATGTTTCAGTTGCCAAAATTTCGGTGCATCCTAACAAATACCACAAAACACTTCAAGCTGTAATTGATATTAAAGGAGGCAATACACGGTATTAAGAACTGGGGTATGTAAACTTTTTGACCAGGGTCATTTGGGTAGTTCCTGTTGTCATTATTATCAAAAAAAAAAAAAAAAAGTAAACCCAGTTGATTGATAATAAATGGCTTCAGCCAAACACTAACCATGAGTGAAAGAAATGTTTGTGTTCTCATTCATATTTTCTGAAAAATTGGCAATAAATCATAAATTCTGTCAGTGTATGTAAACTTATGAGCACAACTGTATATACCTTTTTCTGCACGCGATCCGACCTGAGCTCTAGCAGCGGAAGCTCTGCAGAGGACACAGCTGACAATGGAAATGAATGGGGAGTGTCGTAGCCCATAGACTTACTATGGGGCTTCCGTTGTCGTACGTGTCCTCTGCACCCGCCTCTACACAAAAGCCGCAGCTGACAGCTCAGCGTGGGATCAGAGCTTCTGCTGCTGGAGATCGGGTCGGATCGCCTGCAGAAAAGGTATGTATTGTGCTTTTTTCTTCACAGAATTAGAGAGGTCAGTGGTAGAATGTGGATGGCTATAGATACAGGGATTTTAGTTTTTTGCATGGACTTCCACTTTAATGCCACTATTATCTGCAGTTACCAAATGTTCCAAGTTAACTTCTGTCTACACCATGCAATAACATAAAAGTCCATTGAGGATGTTTCAGCCAGGTCCAAATTACCCTGCAGTGAACTGAGCTCTGCCCAGTGTACAGCGTACTCTTACCCACTTTAAAGCTGAACTCCAGGAAAGAAATTCTGTACACCTTAAGCTACGTACACATGGGCTGCATGTTGGGAGACAGCGGGCAGTTAAAAAAAACAGCTGACATTCGCTGGGTTGCAGGAAAAAAAAAACCTAATGTGTACCCGGCTCTACCCCTGCAGCGGCTTCCCCTCAACACTGCATGTGTTAACTGCTCAATTTGCTTGGAGATGATAAATAAGGAGGCTCCTTAAGGCTTCATGCACACTGGATGTTATTAAAGGCCAGTAGTGTTAGCTGTAGAAAGATGGAGCTGCAGAATGAGTTTTTCAGCGTTTTTTAGCTGTTGTGTTTTTTTTTCTAGCAAAACTATACCCCCCACAAAAGCGTATGGCTCAAAAAGCTGATAAAAGCTGAATAGTTGTGTTTTTCAGCCCCTGCCAAAAAACTGCTGATAACAGCCTATGTGTATGGTCACATAGGATAACATGCTGGGGAGTTTACTGGCTGCAGAAAAAAATGCCTGAAGCCAAAAACAGCAGCCGTAAAAACTGTGTGTGCATGAGGCCTAATCCTTGCTCCCGCAGGCTGCCTTCTTTGTGTGACAAGGTCATCGTCCCCCCAAGGCAAAACAAGCCTACCAAGTGCAAATGTCTTTCTTTCCCAGAGTTGAGGTTTAAACTTCTGTGTTAAGAAAGCAGCCTGATGCAGAAGTTTGGGCATCCCTGGACAGTAGTGGTGTTTGGAATCCATGAACAGATAAATAGAAGATGGAGCCAGCTCCTTTTAAAAACACACTGCAACATATAGTGAACTAGTTACATAGGAAAAATTAAATATGTATTTTTCTTCAAGAAAACGCATAAGTATAAATAGGCCCCTAGTTATTCTTAAGCCTATTACACACGGGTTGAATGTTAGGCGGTGTGCTGGGTTGATTGAAAAATAACTGCTGGTATGTACGAGGCTTAATGCTCACTGCTTGTCTGATGTCATCCGTTAAGTTTTCAATTGTTAAGGCTGGGGACTGAATTCCATTCCAAAACCTGAATCATTGTTTTGTTGAATACGTTTTTTGTGTTAATTTTGAAGTATGCCCCCAGTCATTGTCTTGTTGAATATCCAACCCTCCTTTCAATTTGTATTTTAACTACTGATTTCTCCAAAGGGAAAACTCTTGCGTTGCTCACACAAACTTTCACTTGGAAAAAATATGTATACAGTGTGCGTGTGTGTGGTTGCAATTGGTTTTTGTAGTTTTATTTTGGATTGTAGTTTTAGCTTTCTTTCATTTATAATCCTTTTGTATTTGTTTTTTTTTTTTGTTTAAGCCTAGGTTCACACTGACAGCGGGAATGAACTCTCACAATTTCATTCCCGCATGTCCGTGCCGACTTCGGGAGCGATTTCAGAGACATCTGTGCAGGTTGCTGCACAGATGTCTATGGAAGTTACACCCAAAGTCGCCAAAAGTAGTATAGAAACTACTTTTAGGAATCTGTGTGGCACTGATTTAGGCAGTGCAATTGCCGACAATTTGGCATGTGGTTTGACATGTCAGATCGCATGCCAAATCGCTCCAATGTGAATCTATGGTTAAGGGTCCTTTCACACATGGCATGTCCGTTTTGACGGACTCTGCTAGCTCAGCAGGGATCAATCCATTGAGCTTTCTTTTGGTGGTATTTGATCACCTCTGCGTTATTTCTGATCACCGCTATAAACAAAAAAAGAGCGACAATTTTGCAAAAAACAATATTTATTACTTTTTGCTAAAATACAAATCCCAAAAAAAACTAAAAAAAAACTAATTTATTCATCTGTGTTGTCCGATTTATATTCTTCCTCATATTTTTGGTTAAAAAAAATCACAATCGGCGTTTATTGATTGGTTTGCACAAAAGTTGGCGTGCTTGCAAACCATGAGAATTAATTTCTGGCGGTTTTTACATTTTTATTATTTATTTATTTTTTTACTGGTAATGGCGGCGATCTGCAAATTATTATTATTTTTTTTTACGGGACTTTGATATTGCGGCGGACATGTCGGACATTTTTGACACTATTTTGGGACCAATGACATTTATACAGCGATCAGAAGTTTAAATGTCCACTGATTACTGTATAAATGTAATTGGCAGTAAAGGGGTTAACCCGCAGGGGGATATCTAGGGATTTACTGTGTTCCCTAGGCGTGTTCTAACTGTGAGGGGGCTGGGCTACCATGGGCATAAGAGATCTAACTGATCCCAGTGACAGGGAGATCTCTTACATGCCCACTGACAGAGCGGGGAACCGCCGTGTTTACATCGGTGGTTCCCCGTTCTTTCTCTCTGGCAGTTCAATGGGTCGGTCCGAGCCACGGGCACACTCCTGCAGAGTGCGGCAGGCACCAGAGAGTGCTGGCGGCGGCACGCTCCCGCCCGCTAGCTGTGCACGTCTGAATCGCTGCTTATATGCGGGGATCTGCCACTCTGCAGCAGTAAATATGCAGCATGCGGTTGGAAACCAGTTAATTTAATTATGTTTATACATACCTCTTCTGTGCAGTTGGTTTTGCACAAAGCAGTCCAGATCCTCCTTCTTGGGTCGCTCTTTGATGCTCCTGGCCCCTCCCTCCTATCTAGTGCCCCCTCAGCCAGCATCTTTCTATGGGTGCACCCAAGCTGAGCTAGAGCTCTGTGTATCCATTCAGACACGGAGCTCTGACTCGACCCCATCCCCTATCTCCCCTAAATGGCTGACTGACTTTGACAGCCGTGGGAGCCAGTGTCGCCGCTGCTGTGTTTCTGCCAATCAGGAGAAGTGTCCCGGAAGTCTTAGACATTCGTGGACTTGAGAATGAAGGTGCTCAGGTAAGTAATTAGGGGTGGTGCTGGGGGGCTGCTACACACACACACACACACACACACACACACACACACAAGGTTTTTATCTTAATGCATAGAATGCATTACGATGTAAAAAAACCTTCTACCCGTACAACCCCTTTAATGGCTTTGTGATCTATTTTTCATTAAATAATTTCTTATTGTGTTTTTCTGCCTCCTTGTAACATCCTTTATGAGCTCCCAAACCTCCTCCTTTTCTCACTTGGTTCTGTTTCTTTGGAACAAGCAGTGCAAGTTAGTTGCACAGGTATGTGCACTACAAATCCCATATTCCATCTCAGGAGCAAGTAAGAGAGGGTGACTACATTCCTACATACAGTGGGAATATGGAGAATGAACGTAGCTGCGCTCTAACAAGTCGGATCACAGCAGAGGAATTTGGAGGAGGCTGAAAGCAGTAGGACATTTTTGGAGTTAAGAATACATACCTGAAGATTATTATACAGGATTTATATAGCGCCGACAGTTTGCGCAGCGCTTTACAATATTAGGGCAGACAGTACAATTGCAATACAATTTAATACAGGAGGAATCAGAGGGCCCTGCTCATTAGCGCTTACAATCTAAAAGATGATTTTTTTTAACCAGAATTTAGTGTCACAAATGATTGAGTCTACCTATAAGAACATATAGGATCTATGTGTCCAGTCCTTAAGGATTCAGTAAAGAAATGGTCCTTAGGCCTGGTTCACATCTCTGCATTTTTTAGTGTTTTCAGTTTTGCAGAAGCTCGCTACACTCCATTTAACATGGTTTCCTAAGTAGTTCACATCTGTGCATTTTATGGAAAAGCCCAGGGACTTTTTTTCTGTTTTTTGGTACCATAGACTTCAATAGATCAAAAAGGTGTACAGTATTGAAAAACATGAAATTAACCTGGAATATGCAAACTGCAACCTGCATAGGTGTGAACCAGACCTTACAGTAAACTTTTCAGATAAATGAAATTTTTTGTCTTTGCAGAGATAGCGCATTGGTGAAGGTTGCCTAAACTTTTTCCAACAACTGCAGGCTTTATTTTCAAAATCGAATAACTTTGTTAACCTACACATGGTATAGCTTTTATCAAATCACCGTCAGCATGAACCCTGTCTTACCATCGCATATGATTCAGTTATCTGAGGCTTCATTCACAGGAGGTTGCGGAAACCAGCATGTGCAAACAGCTGTGGCCAGCATTGGTGCAGCCAGATTTTACCCCTTACAAGTCAATGACTGGCACCACCCCCAGAGAGAGAGAGCGAGAGCTCCACATGTAAAAAAGCAGCAGCTTGCAGCTTCCCCTGCTGGCTGAAAGCAAGAATGCAGTATATTCATATGCACCTAGCTAAAATGACTAAAAAAAAAAAAAAAGTAATATACTGATCAGCCATTACTTTATGACCACTGATAAATAAAATTAATAACATTGATTATGTCATTACAATGTCATCTGAAAGTGGGTGGTATATGTTAGGCAGCAGGTGAACATGTTGTCCCAGACATTTGAAAAGCCGAAAAAATGGGCAAGCTTAAGGATTTGGGTGAGTTTGACCATTGCCAAATTGTAATGGATAGATGGCTGAGTCAGAGCAAAACTCTAAAACTGCAGCTCTTGGGAGATGTTCATTGTCTGCAGTGGTCAGGACCTACCAAATATGATCCAAAGAAAGCAAAACTGATGAACCTGTGACAGGGTCTTGGGCTCCCGAAGGTCATTGATGCACTTGGGAAGTGAAAGCTGGCCTCTGTAGTCCAATTCAATAGAAGAGCTACTGTAGCTCAAATTGCTGAAATAGTTCATGCTGATTCTGATTGAAGGTTGACAAAAGACATGGTGCATCACAGTTTGTTGCATATGGGGCTGTGTGGCCTCAAACTGGTCAGGGTGATCAACGCTGATCTGTCCACAGCCAAAAGCACCTGCAGTGGGCATGTAGGAATCAGAACTGGACCACTGAGCAATAGAAGAATATGGCCTGGTATGACGGATTCAGGACTGGTTTGAAGAACTTAACTAGTTTGAGGTGTTGACTTGGCCTCCAAATGCTCCAGCTCGTAGTCCATTCGAGCATCTGGGATGTGCTGGAAAAACAAGTCTGATCCATGGAGGCCCCACCCCACAACTCACAGGACTTAAAGGATCTGCTACTGATGACTTGGTGCCAGATACCACAGTATACCTTCAGAGGTCTATTGGTGTTCATGCTTCGAAGGGTTATGATTGGTGTATGTACAAAAGTACAACCCATTCCCTTTAATAAAATTACTTACCAGAATTTCTAGCACTTCTATATCTTTCACTATTCTTGGAGGAGCGTGTTCTGGCGCTGTCATGTTTCAGTAACCTCAGACTACACAAAGGGAATTCTTTCTATTTTATATTTTATATGTCCTATGTACGGTAGTCTTTTGAAATCCTGGGAGACTTAGGGCACATGGAGCAGCTCTTTGCCACATCCAGTAGGATTATGAACATAGGCAGGCTTTTCTGTTAGGCATAGACCTTTGTTGAGATGCATTAGGTACATTGCATTGTGCTATAGTCTGCACGACACAAATATTTTTACAAATTTTAACTAGCTGAGGAAGCAATGTCAATTATACTGTTAAATTGTATTTGTTTCATGTAAGATCTGTTTAAAATGGAGTAGCTGTTTGAGATACATTGTATGTATGTATATTCTCTTAAGAAAAAGGAGATATCGTATGGGTCCTTTCACATGGGCGGTCCGCCCAACGGACTCCGCTTTGCTCAGCGGGGGAGCGATCCACTGATCCTCGGCGAGCAGGCGGATGACAGGTCCGTCTCCGCCCACTGAGCGGGGACCGACCTGTCAGAGCCCCGCTGTCCTCTATGGGGAAATCGGATGAAAACGATCCGCCTGTTCGTTTTGATCTGATCCACCAGACGGATGGAAAATAGGGTTTCCATCTGTCTGGATTTTGCAGATCGGATTGGATAGCAGTGGGTGTCAGCGGACATGTCACCGCTGACATCCGCTGCCCCATAGGGTGAATGGAGTGTCCAATCAGGTAAGCCTGAAAAACTGATCGGAACGCCTGTGTGAAAGGGGCTTTAGTGGTAAATAAAACAAACAGCTGGTAAACACTATACCTCTGATACCAGGCACATAAAACCATCAAAAAGTGCAGAGCATAGAAACAAATTGTATATCTAACTATAAATTAAAGTGGTAAATCAGATCAATAAAAAATATAAAGTGATGAACTTATGAGTCATGTCCATTTATTGAGTGATGTTATCTTGTTTTGATATATAAATGAAGACCGTGACAGATTTAAGCTGCTTCTGTGTAGTGGCCTTAATGTTTTCTATATTCTCCTGCCAGGTGAGCTGATGATGAGTCTCTTCTGGTACTACAGGCCAGAGCACACTCAGGGAGGACGTAACCCCAGTATGCACCAGGTAATTGGAATAAATACTGTAAATTTTAGCTTCAATAGCTGTATAAATAGTTTTTTTGTGTTTTTTTATTTTTTGGGGTGGGGGGGGGGGTGCTGTTTGTGGATACAATTATTTTTGAAATACGATTAACCCCTTCCTTACCGGGCACTTAAACCCCCCTCCTGCCCAGACCAATTTTTGGCTTTCAGCGCTGTCGCATTTTGAATGACAATTGTGCGGTCGTGCGACGTTGTACCCAAATAAAATTTGCGTCCTTTTTTCCCCACAAATAGAGCTTTCTTTTGGTGGTATTTGATCCCCTCTGCGTCATTTCTGATCGCCGCTATAAACAAAAAATGAGCGACAATTTTGCAAAAAAGAACAATATTTTTTACTTTTTGCTAAAGTACAAATCCATTAAAAAAAATATTCATCGGTTTTGGCCGATATATATTCTTCTACATATTTTTGTTAAAAAAAAAATCGCAATCGGCGTATATTGATTGGTTTGCGCAAAAGTTATCGCGTCTACAAACTGGGAATTGATTTATGGCGTTTTTATTATTTTTTTATTTTTTTTACTAGTAATGGCGGCGATCTGCGATTTTTATCGGGACTGCGATATTGGGGCGGACATGTCGGACATTTTTTACACATTTTTGGGACCAATGACATTTATTCAGCGATCAGAAATTTAAATGTCCACTGATTACTGTATAAATGTCATTGGCAGTGAAGGGGTTAACCTGCAGGGGGCAGTGAAGGGGTTAACAAATGTTCCCTGGGTGTGTTCTAACTGTGGGGGGGGGGCGGGGCTGGCCGGGACATAACAGATCTAACTGATCCCAGTGACAGGGATCAGTAGATCTGCTATGTCCCCTGTCACAGAACGGGGAACCGCCGTGTTTACAACGGCGGTTCCCCGTTCTGAGGCTCCTAAAAGAGACCGGCGGGTCTCGGGCGGACATAGAGTCCGCCCGACCCACGGGCATGCTCGCGCGCCGCCGCTGCCGCCAGGGGGCGCGCCTGGAGCGTGCGCAGTGGAGGACGTCCATGGACGTCCTCCGGGCATTTCAGGTCCGCGCTGGAGCCGTACTTCGGCAATAGCGCGGACCTGGAGTGGTTAAAAAAAGATACCAGTGCACCTGGTGTGACTTCATAGCAATGATCTCTCAAAAAATAAACATTGTTTTATATAGTCCTTGTGTCCATAAATTAGTGCTCATATACCTAATGTTCACAATTCTATACAATATGTGACTATTCCCACCATTGGATTTAATCTCCATGCAGTACATTACATACAAATCTCATTCTCATCAGATAAGACCCTGAGAAGTCAGTGGGTCATAGCACGCATGATACAAATAAAAGTGTGGCCACCAGATATTGCTCTGAGTCCACCTTCTAAACATCCATGTCCCAGGTACAGTGAGGGAAAAAAGTATTTGATCCCCTAATGATTTTGTACGTTTGCCCACTGACAAAGAAATAATCAGTCTATAATTTTAATGGTAGATTTATTTTAACAGTGAGAAACAGAATAACAACAAAAATATCCAGAAAAACACATTAAAAAAAAGTTATAAATTGATTTGCATTTTAATTAGTGAAATAAGTATTTGACACCTTCAAAAACATGAATTGGTTGGCAAAACCCTTGTTGGCAATCAGTCAGATGTTTCTTGTAGTTGGCCACCTGGTTTGCACAAATATCAGTAGGGATTTTGTCCCACTCCTCTTTGCAGATCACACATTAAGGTTTCGAGGCTGACGTTTGGTAACTCGAATCTTCAGCTCCCTTCTCATATTTTCTATGAGATTAAGGTCTGGAGACTAGCTAGGCCACTCCAGGACCTTAATATGCTTCTTCTTGAGCCACTCCTTTGTTGCCTTGGCCATGTGTTTTTGGTCGTTGTCATGCTAGAATACTCATCCACTACCCATTTTCAATGCCCTGGCTGAGGGAAGGAGGATCTCACCCAAAATTTGACGGTACATGGACCCCGTCCATCGTCCCTTTGATGCCGGGAAGTTGTCCTTTCCCCTTAGCAGAAAAACACCCCCAAAGCATAATGTTTCCACCTCCATGTTTGACGTTGGGGGATGGTGTTCTTGGGGTCATAGGCAGCATTCCTCCTCCTCCAAACACGGCGAGTTGAGTTGATGCAAAAGCACTTGATCTTTGTCTCATCTGACCGCAGCATTTTCACCCAGTTCTCTTCTGAATAATTGAGAAGTTCATTAGCAAACTTCAGATGGCCCTGTACATGTGCTTTCTTGAGCAGGGGGACCTTGTGGGCGCTGCAGGATTTCAGTCCTTCACGGCTTAGTGTGTTACCAATTGTTTTCTTGGTGACTGCTGCCTAGATATCATTGACAAGATTCTCCCATGTAGTTCTGGCCTGATTCCTCACCGTTCTCTTGATCATTGACACTCCACGAGGTGAGATCTTGCATGGAGCCCCAGACCTAGGGAGATTGACAGTTATTTTGTCTTTCTTCCACTTGCAAATAATCGCACTAACTGTTGTCACCCCTCTTGTAGCCCATTCCAACATAAACCAGATATCCTGGCGCATAGATCCAAAGCCCAAAGTACGGCTAATAAAATTTAGAAAATAACTGGAGATGCTGCTGTCCTATATTCATAGACCGGTGAAAGGAAATTGCAAGAAAAAAACAAAAAGGACAGCACTGTACTTCAGTGTATCGATCCTCTGAAAAGTATATGAACTATTTATTCCATGAATATTAAAACCATACAGCAAAGGAATCCATGATGGGAAATTGGGGGAACTTGCACCAGCTACAGCTTTGCTAGAGATAATTTCATAGGTTTCAAAGGTGACTGTACACAGACCTATTTATATAGGCAGTACCTGGAGGCTGGAGCCGCATGGAAGACACAGCAAGCTGGATAGTGGATAACCAACTGTATCCTTTTTAGTGGGTGTATGCTGACTCTCAGGATCGGTAAAACGATTGAGCTGTGATTTGGAAACTGGGGCTGAAACCTTACGTTCCCTCCAGTCGCGTCTGTTGCCGGTAATGATGTCCGAGCCTGTCAGAAGTCCGGTAAGGAATCCGTGGACTGAGGGCAAAGCCGTGCTCTGTGTAGCTGAATCCAGGACAGAAAACTCTGGTGCTGATACAAGGAAAAGAATTGCCGACAGGATGTGCGCAGGACTACATGCTTTGGGGTCTGGCCCCTTCATCTGGTCATCTGACCGATCCTGAGAGTCAGCAGACACCCACTAAAAAGGATACCGTTGGTTATACACTCTCCAGCTTACTGTGTCTTCCATGCGGCTCTAGCCTCCAGGTACTGCTTATATATAGGAATACAAATAAAAAATATATGCTCACAAACAGAGCAATTAAAAAGGCACAGGAATGTGTTAAAATCGAATGCACCTCACCTGGACTACTTCAGACCTCCGCCTCAGCAGGGAGACCAGGCTAGTATTCACCTATCTCTTTGGTCTTTCTCCTCCTAGATGTGGACATTTGTGACTTCTAGTCCATAGAAATGCTTTTAATTGGTCTAGAATACGGCATTTGTGGGTTAATTCCCTTTTAGACTATGTATTACACTATCAACTAAGTATTCTAGCCATTTGTCTTTTGGGTATGTTCCTTCCCCTAAGCCATAATACTGTGGTAATGGTACTTCTATTATTTTTATTATTGGTTTTACCATTATCACTTATTGTGGCATATGCACTTTATTATTATTATTTTTAGATGAATGTAAATTATTTTAGAGCAATCAACGAATTGATTTATTGTTTAACCACTTCAAGACCGCCCGCCGTCATACAGCGGCCGTTTGAAGTGGAATACCGTTGCTATGGTAGCAGATAGCTACCATAACCCCGGTATCTTTTATTTCTGCCGGCGATTCTGCACAAGATAGAAGTGGTCTTAGCGGCGGATTCGCCGCGAGATAACTTATCAGCGGCGGGAGGGGTAAACCCCTCCCGCCGGTTTCCAGTCATCTCTGCCGCTTACCGGACCCGCTGGCAGCGGTGGAGATGATCGGTTCCTCTCCCCCCAGTGTCCATGTCGGCTCCATAACATGGCAGGGCGAAAGTGATTTCACAAGTCACTTCTGTCCAATGCACTTAAAGGGCCTATTTTTTTTTTTTTTTTTGCACTGTCATTTTTTTCAAATTATCTATTTATTTTTTTGCATTTTACTGTAAATATGAGATCTGAGCTCTTTTTGACCCCAAATCTCATATTTAAGAGGTCCTGTCATGCTTTTTTTCTATTACAAGGAATGTTTACATTTCTTGTAATGGGAATAAAAGTGATCGAAAAAAAAATGTTTTAACCAGTTCAGATCCACGCTGTAGCCGAAAGACGGCTACAGTGCGGATCTCAATTGCCGGGTGGACATCCATGGACGTCCGCCCTTGTGCACGCTCCCGGCACGCACACACAAGCTGCGTGGGCGTGCCCACGGGTAGGGCGGACTCCATGTCCGCTCGTGACCCACGATCGCCTGTCAGAGCTGCAGAACGGGGAACCGCCAATATAAACACGGCTGTTCTCCTTTCTGTGAAGGGGGACATGACAGATCTACTGATCCCTGTCACTGGGATCAGTTAGATCTGGTATGTGCCTGGCAGCCCTGCCCCCACACAGAACACATACAAGGAACTCGGTTAAGCCCTTCACTGCCCCCTGCAGGTTAATCCCTTCCCTGCCAGTGACATTTATACAGTAGTCAGTGGACATTTAAATTTCTGAGCGCTGTATAAATGTCATTGGTCCCAAAAAAGTGTCAAAAATGTCCGACATGTCCGCCCCAATATCAAAGTCCCGATAAAAATCGCAGATCACCGCCATTATTAGTAAAAGAAAATAAATAATAAAAACTCCATAAATTCCCATAGTTTGTAGACACGATAACTTTTGCGCAAATCAATCAATATACAGCGATTTGTGATTTTTTTTTTTTTTTTAACCAAAAAATATGTAGAAGAATATATCTCGACCAAACCCAATGAATATTTTTATATATATATATATATATATATATATATTTTTTTTTTTTTGGATATTTATTATAGCAAAAAGTAAATATTGTTATTTTTTCAAAATCGTCGCTCTTTGTTTATAGCACAAAAAATAAAAACCGCAGAGGTGATTAAATACTACCAAAAGAAAGCCCTATTTGTGGGAAAAAAATGATACAAATTTTGTTTGGGTACAACGTCGCACGACAGCGCAATTGTCATTCAAAATGTGACCGCGCTGAAAGCCTAAAATTAGTCTGGGCAGGAGGGGGGTTTAAGTGCCCAGTAAGCAAGTGGTTAAAAAGAACAGTGTAAAAATAAAAAGTAAAATAAATAATTAAAAAAACAAAAATTTAAAGCACCTCATCCCCGCGAGCTCACGTGCAGAAGCGAACGCATACGAAAGTCCCGCCCACATATGAAAACAGTGTTCAAACCACACATGTGAGGTATCGCCGCGATCGTCAGAGCGAGAGCAACAATTTTAGCACTAGAGCTCCTCTGTAACTCAAAACTGCTATCCTGTAGAATTTTTTTCTTATATGTCGCCAATTGAGACTTTTAAGTTGCAAAGTTTGTCGCCATTCTGCGAGTGGACGCAATTTTGAAGTATGACATGTTTGGTATCATTTTACTCGGCGTAACATTATCTTTCACAATATGGAAAAAAAATTGGCCTAACTTTGCTGTTGCCTTATTTTTTAACTCAAACTGAATTTTTTCAGAAAAAAAAATCACGCTTGAAAGACTGCTGCGCAAATACGGTGTGATATAAAGTTATATATATTTATATATGTGTGTGTGTGTGTGTGTGTGTGTGTGTGTGTGTGTGTGTATGTGTGTTTGGGGGTTCTAAGAAATTTTTATAGCAAAAAAAAAAAAACCTGGTTTTAACTTGTAAACGCCGAACTCCAAGAAGAGGCTCGGTCTTAAAGTGGTTAAGTGCATGCTTGTGGATCGAACTGACAAAACAAATGTGCCTCCCCTCCCCCCCTCCCCCCCCCCTTTTGTGCACATAAGTATGGTCTGACCTAGGCATTTTTAGTATAGCATAGGTGTTATTGCAGACTACCATTGTCTATTTCATGGATCGATGTTTTTTTTTTATATAAATCTAAAAATGTAAATGACAATTTATTGTAATGTATTACGATTTTTATATATTACAATCATTTATACAATTTACTATTATTCTCAATCAAGATCGGGTTGCCCATGGGTCATTGGGGTCTGATGACCATTATGGAGTGTATTAGGTCCGGATCTTTGTCACTATAACTATATGTGTTTAGTGGTTCTGCAATGCAGGATGACCACACTGGTACTGACTTGCCAGGAGTATTTATATTTAATGTAATCCACGAGTACGATTCCCCTTCACAATGTTTGGTTGGGGAACATTCAGCTTCGAGGAGGGGGCAGGTCCCGCTTCTCTGTGTTGACCCACCCGTCTCCTCTCCAACCCCTGTCTATGCAGTGCAGAGCCCCACCTCTCTCCCTGAGTGACTAGGTTGAGAGAGACTATGTGCGACCCGGAAGTGATGTCAATGGAACGCATTTCCACCCGCACTTCCGGGTTGAGAAACAGACACTGCGTTCCACAGCAATGTTGAACGCTGAATTCAACAAACAAGAAGAACCAATGCATATCCTCAACTAAGCAGGCAAGGTAGTGTACAAATATGGAGTTATCAGTGTAGACACCGCTGCGTGTCATATGTAGTGTCCCTAAAGTTTACTCTGCTGAAGCATACACAATGTTATTGAGGCTGCTAACACCGATCTAAACTATCAGGTCTTCTATAATGTATGACTACACATGTAGTGCTATAGTGATTTATGGTCCTGGCTAACGGAAACTATGCTCATAGTTTATAATAAGTAGATATGCATATGGATTTATGTGCATTCCTTTTTATGTTCATCATTTTTATGTTTATGTGTGCTGCTGCCATCTGATTGGGAGATTGTGCCCTCCCCCATCTTGAAGGGAGGGGCATCATTATTGGCATCCAGCATACCAATGAGTGCATATATAAAGGTGGGGTAGGCCTGTTGGTCTATAGGCTCTGAGGACAAGGGTTCGCCCTGGAAATGTGTCAGCCTGGCCACATGGACATGGTCTCCCTGCTGAGGCGGAGGTCTGAAGTAGTCCAGTGAGGCGCGGTGTTTGGTTTTAACACATTGCTGTGCCTTTTTAATTGCTCTTTTTGTGAGTATATATTTTTATTTGTATTCCTTTGATAAACTTTTTAAATGGTATTGCACTAGGTCGGTGCGCATTCCTCTTGTTGTTTGATTACTAGTTCCTTTGGGTTCCCATGGTCCTGAGGAAGGCTGCAAGACTTAAGTGTGGAAAGCTATCTAGATCTCACTTAGCTGCTGTTTGCAACACCTTTTGGTCTATGGGACCTGAGCGCAGGAAGATCGGGTTTGGTAGCTCTTTGGTCTTAGCCATAGTGGAGAGATTGGAATTTGATTGATTGCTTCTGTGGACAGGTGTCTTTTATACAGGTAACCATCTGAGATTAGGAGCAAGAGAGTGCTCCTGATCTCAGCTTGTTAACTGTATAGAAGACATCTGGGAGCCAGAAATCTTGCTGATACAAATTCAACTTGAGTACAAACTTGCAGAACCTATCTTGTTTGCAACTCTGGGTTTACCTGTATAGGCAAAACATTCTTTGTACATGCATTTTTTGGAAAGATAATTTGACTTCCTGAGCAATCTTATTGCAGGCTTTGTATAGGACGAGGGGATGTGTCCTGGATAGGAGGTATGCATTCCCATTATGTGGATTGTGGTCCTTTAAAGGGACACAAGACATTTTTGAGTACTCAGGGTGTGAGGTTCTGGGGTAGTCCAGTTAGAGAGGACTGATTGGCAGTTCCCTCAGGATTTGCAAGTCCTCATTTGGAACCCAGAATTAAGAGGCTCAGAGAGACTTTGGGTGGGAAGGAGCCTCCAAACCCTGATTACAGGAGCTTTGATCCTGAAACACTTAACCCACTAAAGGGGAAACTTGAAAAGTAGTAGAAAGGAGTCAGCGCCTTTGTGTGAGGTGGGGTGGCTCACAGCTGTGAGAAAGCATGGACTCTCTGGAGACAGCCATTTTCTTAACTCCTGTGGTCCTGGCAGCACCCTGAATAAAACCCCGGTGTGGGGGTAGTATGTTGGCGGTGAGCCTCTGTGTTTTCAATACACCAG
The DNA here is from genome assembly GCA_018402905.1 of Glandirana rugosa. Classification (NCBI taxonomy): domain Eukaryota; kingdom Metazoa; phylum Chordata; class Amphibia; order Anura; family Ranidae; genus Glandirana; species Glandirana rugosa. The sequence goes on from BLSH010051061.1 coordinate 431,668, forward strand.
AATTATGGATTGTTTGCACTTATGCTGCGGAAAGCGGTTTTGTTTGCTTTGTTTTGAAAACAACAAGCAGCTGGCTGCTGGTCATGGGCACCCCCATATTACAGCATGTATCACTTGGACCTGCAGTGGTTTAATATTTTGAGTTTGGTGTTGGGTCTGTTAAACACATACCAAGCAAACAAGGCAGAAATCTCCTTAACTACTTGACCCTCCAGATGATTTACCCTCTTCATAACCAGGCCATTTTTTGGTTTTAGGCACTGCATCACTTCAACTGACAGTTGCGCAGTCATGCAACGCTGTACACAAATTAAATTTAGATATTTTTTTTTCAAACAAATGGCGCTTTCTTTTGATGGTATAATCACCACTGGGTTTTATATATTTTTTTCGCTATTAACGAAAAAAGACCGAAAATTTTGAAAAAAAAAAAAAAAGAAAAACAAAATTTTTTACTTTCTATTATAAAACCTATTCAATAAAAAAATAAAAAATAAATTGTCTTAAGTTTAGGCCAATATGTATTCTGCTACATATATTTGTTTAAAAAAAATCTCAATAAACGTATATTGGTTTGCGTGAAGGTTATTGTTTCTACAAACTATGGAATATATACCTGAATTTTTATTTATTTTTATACTAATAATGGCGGCGATCAGTGATTTATAGCAAGACTTCGATAGTATGGCGGGCAATCTGATACTGACACTTTTGATACTTTGTGGGAACCAGTGACACTAATACAGTGATCAGTGTTAAAAATATGCACTTAGAATGATACCACATTTCCTGCACATAACTGTGGTGAGCTAAGGTCAGTTTGTATGTGCCTGCTTTCTTAAAACACCAAGGGAAGTGCCAGGCCTTGCTGCCTTTAAGCGACTGGGGTAAGTCCGGAAACAACTGTGAAAAGACAAACGAGGTCTCACCAGCCTAGTGCATTATCCCATGGGTACTTTATTAAATAAAAGTTAAAAACATACTCACAAACAGTGAAGATGTACAGCGTAATAAGCCAACACCTCGTGGCTCAAGGAATAGTGGGACCCAGAGTAGTCCAACGCCAAGCAGATGCTGTCCAGGATCCAAAAGTGGTTTACTTGTGTCAAGGATAAACCCTCTTCATCAGAGTCTAAAAATGTGCACTGTCACTGGCTGGGAAGGGCTTAAACATCTTGGCAGTCAAAGGGTTAAATATTTGCCTAACCAGTGTTTGTGTGTACTGGTGAGGTGCTTTCACTAAGGGATATGCTGGTTTTTATCCCCTGCTTTGCAGGGAAGCAAAAACCGGCACATCTCCACTGAAAGGACAGAGCTCTGTCCTGTCTTCCTCCTCGCCGATAAGTGGGTGCTGGCGGTCAATCATTGGCCGGCACCTGCTGATCAGCTTGTGCTGTGACTATTCACAGCCGGCGATCAGTGCCCCCCAACCGGAAGTGCCAGATCATGTACTAGATACGTGATCCAGCACTGGAAAGCCGCTCTCCCGCTTACTCCTGCGTGAGGTGGTTGGCAAACAGTTAGAGTATCATCCTTTTTTTTTGATTACCACAACACCATTTATTGCTATATGGAAGTCATATTCCACTTGGAGACGGCCTGAGTACGACTTATCTATAGGAATGAATGGTGCCACGGCACAAATGTACAATGGGAGAAGATTTTGAGCTGGAAATGAGGTGTGGTGCCCGGCAGGGCTGCACATCAAAAGGTTGTTGGATTGAGGATAAAGGCAAGTATTTGTCCAGGTGGGCACTCTCGGGGGTATGGAAAGAACTGATTAAAGGACAACAATAAAGGTACAGTTGTCCTTTAACCAAATTAAGCAAATTTCAGTTATCTGAAAACCTTTAATGCAAACAAAATGAACACAACTTGTATTCTAATCTGAGAAAGCCCTAAGCTTTCCTGCTCAAAGTATAATCAGAGAAGTTAACCTCCCTGGCGGTATGATGTCAGATTTATGCGGCACATTGTTTCGCATAGAAATTTGGCATTTTATATTGTAGGCCTGTAATTCTTAGGAATAACTCGCTTATATCTGTCCAAAAAGAGTCTAGTAGACATCCCGTGTATGATAGTTTTAAACATCGAGATCATAAATTAGAATATAATTAGCTATAAATAATCAAAGATAATATAATAATGTGTATTCAATAATGTAATCAAGTCAAAAACACTGAAACTTGCTCAGTTGCAGAATTGACACTGCCGTCACTTTCAGTGTCTGATGACGAATTTCCCCACGAATCAGTATTGCTCAATTCTACAAATGATTCTTATTTACTATCGCTGTTTTCTAGCTGGTCAAAAACCTTTTTGACATACAGGGACACTTTTTGGATGCCATGGACATTCTCAATTTCCAGGCAGAAAGAATGGCATATACATTATCTCACAAAAGTGAGTCCACCCCTCACATTTTTGTAATTATTTTATTATGTTTTCATGTATCAGCACTGAAGAAATTACACTTTGCTGCAATGTAAAGTAGTGAGTGTACAGCTTGTATAACCGTGTAAATTTGCTGACCCCTCAAAATAAATCAGCACACAGCCATTAATGTCTAAGCCACTTTCAACAAAAGTGAGTACACCCCTAAGTGAAATTGCTCAAATTGGGCCCAATTAGCCATTTTCCCTCCCCGGTGTCATGTGACTCGTTAGTGTTACAAGCTTTCAGGTGTCAATGGGGAGCAGGTGTGTTAAATTTGGTGTTATCGCTCACTGTCTCATACTGGTCACAGAAAGTTTAACATGGCACCTCATGGAAAAGAACGCTCTGAGGATCTGAAAAAAAATTGTTGCTATAGGAAGATTGCCAAGACCCTGAAACTGAGCTGCAGCACGGTGGCCAAGGCAATACAGCGGTTTAACAAGACAGGTTCCACTCAGAACAGGCCTCACCATGGTCGACCAAAGAATTTTGGTGCATGTGCTCAGCGTCCTATCCAGAGGTTGCCTTTGGGAAATACATATGAGTGCTGCCAGTATTGCTGCAGATGTTGGAAGGGTTGGGGGTCAGCCTGTCAGTGCTCAGACAATAAGCTGCACACTGCATCAAATTTGTCTGCATGGCTGTCGTCCCAGAAGGAAACCTCTTCAAAAGATGATGCACAAGAAAGCCCACATACAATTTGCTGAAGACAAGCAGAAGGACATGGATTACTGGAACCATATCCTGTGGTCTGATAAGACCAAGATAAACTTATTTGGTTCAGATGGTGTCAAGCGAGTGTGGCGGCAACCAGGTGAGGAGTACAAAGACAGGGGTGTCTTGCCTACAATCAAGCATGGTGGTGGGAGTGTCATGATCTGGGGCTGCAGGAGTGCTGCCGACACTGGGGAGCTACAGTTAATTGAGGGAATCATGAATGCCAACATGTACTCTGACATACTGAAGCTGAGCATGATCCCCCTCCCTTCGGAGACTGGGCAACAGGGCAGTGTTCCAATATGAGAACGACCCCAAACTCGCCTATAAGAATACCACTGCCTTGCTAAAGAAGCTGAGGGTAAAGGTAATGGACTGGCCAAGCATGTCTCCAAACCTAAACCCTATTGAGCATCTGTGGGGCATCTTCAAATAAATGGAAGGTGGAGGAGCGCAAGGTCTCCAACATCCATCAGCTCCGTGATGTCGTAATGGAGAAGTGGAAGAGGACTCCAGTGGCAACCTGTGAAGCTCTGGTGAGCTCCATGCTCAAGAGGGTTAAGGCAGTGCTGGCAAATAATGGTGGCCACACAAAATTTTGACACTTTGGGCCCAATTCGGACATTTTCACTTAGGGGTGTACTCACTTTTGTTGCCAGTGGTTTAGACATTAATGGCTGTGTGTTGAGTTATTTTGAGGGGACAGCAAATTTACACTGTTATACAAGCTGTACTCTCACTACTTTACATTGTAGCAAAGTGTCATTTCTTCAGTGTTGTCACATGAAAAGATATAATAAAATATTTACAAAAATGTAAGGGGTGTACTTATTGA
>BLSH010051061.1:435665-458316 GCA_018402905.1 Glandirana rugosa
AGTTATTCATGTGGGGAATGTAAAAACATTTATAAAATAATATAGAAAAGTACACTGTTGTGACTTCTTTACATTTCTTCAGTGTTGTCACATGAAAAGATATAATAAAATATTTACAAAAATGTAAGGGGTGTACTTATTGAATTTGCCACCGGACATGCGACGCTCGCAGGGAACGGAGCCCGGCATCAGTAAATCGGATAGAAGACACAGTGGGAGGACATCGCTGGATGCAGGGGGACAAGGTAAGTAGCGCTTTTGGCAGTGAAAATGAACCCCGAGCCACGCTCGGGAATACCGCCAGTGAGGTTAATGTGATAATTCAATATACATACAGTAGAAATGATTTAATGATTATGGGACTGCTGTTTTCTTGCTGCACATTATCTCATGTCAAACAATGTTGTTTTTTCCCTGCATTTTGCATTTTAATTTTTGTTTTAATGGCTTCCCATGTGGATGCTTTTAATTTAACCCGCGCCCCTGCTGTTTTTATGCCATAGTTCTAGTCACTGCTCACACTTGGATTTATTGTATTTGGTTCTTGTAAAGGTGCTTGTATGTGTAAACTGCTTGCACTAAATTAGCGCGTTTTACTTATGCATACAATAGTTTTATAAATACTAGCATTCTGGTAAGAAAAAGAACCAACAATAACATAATTTTGTTCTCCTCTAGAATGAGATCTTTGCCTCCCGTCATCAAGATGAGAACAGTATTGCCTGTATTGAAGAGAAGTGCTACGTCCTCACATTTGCAGAGTACTGCAGGTAGGGAGTGCTCATTCCCCATACATTGCTTCCTTCCAAACAGGAGCGCTTTCACTTCTATGTAATATTTCTGATGCAAAGTAAACTATTACAAGTGAAATTGACTATAGGATCTTTATTAATTATTATTAAACTGTATAAATAGTAAGTATATTGTTACATATACTTGACTGTTTTACAAATAAAATGAACTATAGCTCTTTATTACTTATTAAACTGTATGAATAGTAGTGTTACACCTATACAGCATCCAAACCACTCAAACGCAAATGCAGTATGAAGTTCCACATTGAGGTAAGTTAAAGCAGTATATGTTCCATCGACCAAACTCCTACTGCCCAATGTCCAGGAAAATATCCCAAAGTCTCCATATTGCAACTAGACGCCAAAATGTTATGCTCATTAAGCTATCCTTGTGGCAAATCTTTGTTGGCGATATTGGCCTGTATCTAATTTTGTTAAGAAGCTTTCCTCTGGCTTTTGAGGTTTTACATTACAGCAAGTAGTGAAGGGTATGTGAAGTAGTGCACTATTGCTGTGAGGGTAAAAGGAATAACTGCTTTTACACTTCTCAACATTTAACCCTTTTTAATGCCACCGACACGTGTTCACTAGTGCAACCATGAATTTATAGCAGAGTGCCACTCTGTCAAAGAGTGAAAGATTTGGCTCAGAGGCTTTTTAATGAGAAATGCCCAACATTATTATCATTGTAGAGATATAGGGTACCTTCGTCCCAAGACTTTAATGGTACTGTATGACTTAAAGATACAAAATTTCATATAAAAATATGACCCTTTAGTGCTAGTTCATACCAGATACAGTTCCGTGCGCTTTTTTTCTGCACTAAAAATGCATGCACTGTGTTTTCCATGTATTCCAATGGCTTTAGTTCACACCAGTGTAATCAGTTTCCGGTGCAGAAAAAATGTAGAGCATGCTGCATTTTTTTCTGTGCGCTCACAAGGTGCACTGGGATGCCACTGCAATGCACCACAAGATAGATGTGCAGTTTTTTTTACATTACAGTAACCTGTTGCCACAGCACAGATTTGAACCCAGCCTTAAGGTGGTTGTAAACCTCTGACATAAAATATGAACAATGAAAATCCCTTTATAGTGTGCACTTGTCTCAGTCCAGAGCATTAAGTGTCATTTCTATCTGTTGTGTCATTCTTCTATCTGTATGAGTCACTTCTGACAAGTTTTCCTGACACTTAAGAGGTAAAAGGTGATGGGGGAGGAAGCACCAGCACACAGCCTGCGATATAACAGCCTTAACTCTGTCCCTGTGCGCTGTGTAAAGGGGGTGTGCCCCTTTTCTCCAATCAGCTCTCAGTGCTCCTCTCATTCAGATCTGCAGAGTGTAACTTCATCTCCTCGCCCCCTGCTTTCTGAATGCTCAGACAAGTTTTATAAATTCTGGACTTTGAACGGATGGAGAGAAGTGGGGCTGCAGATAAATGGGTACAACTTGTGTAGGAGGTTTTGTTTCATCTTTGTGCATTACTTAAGGCTAGTTACTTCACTGGGTGTATGTAAGGGTTTACAATAATTTTATACACTTGCTGACAGTAATACGTGTATATATATACATTGTGGTTTGCAAGTGGTTTACCGGGATTATGTCTAAAGATATCGGCTAGAACACCGGTATTGTTCTTTTTTGCAGCTGGCAGCCGTCTTTCTCATAAAACTGTTCCAAGTGGCTCATGAGCCGCTGGAACCGTTTCCGAAGCGGCGGGAGAGGACGCACCTCCCAACGGTGTTTCTCAAGCTTATCGTTTCCACCTGTTTGCCCGAGAAACAATCTGATGGTGCGGCCGGCTGCTCCTACAGGTGATCAAAGAGTAGATACTCTTTGATTGCCTCTATGGTCTTGGAGGACCTGGTCAACGTAATGACGTCACTTCTGGTCCAGGCTGGAAGTAAATCATTTTTGTTTGATCTGTTGCTTTAAAATGTGAAGAAGAGATTTGGGGTCTTTTTGACCCCAGATCTCTCCATAAAGAGAACCTGTCATCCTTATTTCTATTACAAGGTATGTGTAAATTAGAACGCTAGAGCGAGAGCAATAATTCTAGCGCTACACCTCCTCTGCATCTCTAAACGGGTAACTTGTAAAGGCGTTTAAAGCGTTGCCTGTGGAGATTTTTAAGTACCGTCGTTTTGCCGCCATTCCACGAGCGTGCACAATTTTAAAGCAGGACATGTTAAGTAAAGTGTATTTATTCCAAAAAATTGCATTTGCAAAACCGCTGCGCACATAAAAATTCAATCGCCATTTTATTCCCTAGGGTCTCTGCTAAAAAAAAAAATGTATCATGTTTGGGGGTTATAAGTAATTTTCTAGCAAAAATACTGATTTAAAATTGTGAACAAAAAGTGCCAGAAAAATCCTGGTCGGCAAGTGGTTAAAGTGTTACTAAACCTAGTAATATGAAAATAGTTTAGCTGCCCCCCCCCCACAACCACAGTGCCCACAGCTTATAAATCATCTTTTTACATTAAAATACTGCCACTATATACCTTTTTGGAGCATCTGTATACCACATTTCTTCATGCTGAGAGTTCAGGTAGGAGGAGATTTCCACTATAGCATGTATACACGCCCACATGTGTGATTTTCATTATCATGTGACCTGGCTATCTCTGAGAACAAGTGCATGTTCTCTCCAGCACAACTGAGCATGTGCAGGTGGGCTACCCTGTTGGTGTTGGCCCCTCTTTCGAAGATAGACAGTGCAGGAGGGAAGGATCTATGGCATACAGGATAAAACAGCTTTGTTACACAATGCAGAGGATTAACCCCTTAAGTTCCACAGTGAGTATAACAAGCATGCTATGCTGCATATACAGACTGATTTTACTGTTGTGGGTTTAGTAACACTTTAAGGAAAAAAGTGAAAAAACAAAAATGGTCTCGGCATTTGAGGTAGGAAATGTAGGACAGGACACAGCAGGGAAAGTGTTAAAACTGAACTTGCAATTTTCTTCCCTGTGCAATGGGACTGCCCGCATTGCACTGATTAACTGCTTGTTTTACTAAATGGGAGAGAACAGCGGAGATATAGTTACCTGATCCACCGATCCTCCTCACACATGACTAGTCCGTCACCCCACTGCTCCAGCAGTCTTGAGAATGGACTGTTCCTGATGCCAGCACTTTTAGAGCACGCTCTATAGAAAGGAACAGTCCACCGCTGGACTTTGGGGGAGTGCAGTTTTCCAGAGGATTGGCTGATCAGGTGATTGTAAACTTTGTGCTAAAACCTCAACATATCCTATATTATGAAAACCCCCGTCATAGCTCTAAAGCAGGGGAAGGGAACCTGCGGCTCTCCAGCTGTTGTAGAACTACATTTCCCATCATGCTTCTGGGAGTAATTGTATCCATCAGCCTTGCAATGCCTCATGGGAAATGTAGTTCTACAACAGCTGGAGAGCCGCAGGTTCCCTACCCCTGCTCTAAAGTGATTGTATAGTCTTATTTTTTTTTTTCTCTAAAAATAAACCCATTAGACCCCTTCCTTTCACACTGAGGTGTTTACAGGCATTCTTGAGCTAAAAATAACGCCTATAAAGTGCCTCTCCATTAAAGTCACAAGGGGTGGCGCGCTTGCAGGAGAGGAAAAATAACTCCTGCAAGCAGCGTTTTTGGGGCGGTGCAGGAGCGATGTATACACCGCTCCGCCCCTGCCTATTGAAATGAATGGGCTGCTCTTCCGAAGCGGCTGTACACTGCTCCGCGTGCTGGCACTTTTATCCCCTTCTTGGGGGATAAAAGTGCCCCGCTGCCCCTGAATAATGGCACCAAGTGCCGCTATAACATCGATAAAGTGCCACTAAACTTGCAGCGCTTTACCGCTGACGCTCAGGCGACCCCAGTATGAAAGGGCTCTTATACTTACCTGCCCTGTGCAGTGGTTTTGCAGACGGCAGCCTGGATCTAGCTTTTCTCGGGTCCCTCTTTGACTTTCCTGGCCCCTCCCTCCCTGTCGAGTGCCCCCACAGCCAGCAGCTTGCTATGGGGGCACCCAACCCAAGTCACAGCCCCCGTGTCCATTCAGTCACAGAGCCCTGGTTTGGCCCCGCCCCCTCTCCTGATTGGCTAACTGGCTTTGATTGACAGCAGCGAGAGCCGATGGCGCCGCAGCTGTGTCTCAGCCAATCAGGAGAAGAGTCCTGGACAGCCGAGAAACTCGTGGACATCGCTGTAGAGAGATGGGGCCCAGGTAAGTATTAAGGGGCTGCTGCACACAGAAGGCGTTTTATCTTAATGCATAGAATGCATTAAGATAAAAAAAACTTCTGACTTTACAACCCATTTAAGTAAAAAAAGGAACCATGGAAAAGCTTAATTGTCACATTTCTTTTTTCCAGGATATCAAGCCAGTGAGATCTGGATGTTTGTTGTTGCTTTTTTTGGTTTGTGAGCTACAGTAGTGTAAGGTTATTGTAGCCATAGAAGTAACAGATAAGTAATGTACATGATACTTTCATTTGAACCAACAATTCTTTTTTTAGAACAGGCTTTCACGGTTTAGCCCCTTATTCTTGGGCAAAGAAGGGGGTAGACCTTTAAAAAGCTTGTCCTAAAAAGTTGCCAGTGGTGTAATTAAAAGTATCAAGTACAGTTCTCAGCTGTCTGTTTTTAAACTGTGATGGAAGACACACTTCAGTATTTCCCTTTCCTGGCATATGTTAGTAATCACACCTGAATAATTCTTCTCCTACCATCCATGTCTCATAAGACAATTATATAGAGGGGGAAAATATTAAGCAATATTTCAAAGCCACATTACTATTGTTTCACCTGATCTCAACAGTTATTGCTCCTCTTGACTACAAGAATAGCAGTTTAATATGTATTGCAGTTTTCCAGACCTTAGGTGTGGTGTCTGCATTAGTTTTCTCTTTCTCATGGTTTTTTCTCCTTTTTTTTTTTTTCACCTGCTGATCCTGACAATAGCATGCTTCCTGTCCTGTGGTGACACACGCTCACACATACTCATTGTGTTGTGTCTGTGGAGCAGCAGCATACAGAGCATATCCTCATCTTTTAAGAAAAAACTGCAGGGTTAGGTATGCTTTACTTCCATGCTGCAAGATCGGTCTGATGCTGCAGCTGTCCCCTCCCGGCTCTAAGCAAGAGGATGGAGCGATCAAATGACCACTGGTGGCTCAGTTCTTGGTCAGCTCTGAGCAGATAGTGGTGACTGTTAGTCACTGCTTTGCCCCCCCAAGCACTCATCGGAGCGCCCGACTGGGGAAGGGGCGGGAGTGGCTTGCTCTGGCTCTCTGCCTCATGTTGAAAGGCTGAGCCAGCTGCCGATCAGGCATCTGGGTGGATCTTGTCCGTATGATCAGGATCCTTCCAGAGCCTGGAGCAGCTCTGTGACGTCAGCCAACAGCGGGTTTTAATACGCTGTCAGCTTATTCTAGGTCACAGGAGAGCACAAATGAAGAAAGAAGCTTTGGCCATACTTCTCTTTTAATCTTTCCAGCACTGCAATGGAGTATTTTAGGTTTGATGATGTATGTATTTGTAACTGACAGCCAGGGGGCAGTCAAAAAAGGCAGCTGAGCAGCGTTTTTACCACTACCCCTAACACAACAAAACGGCTGGAGTGGTTGTACACATGCCATAGCTGCAATGGTTTGCTTTGCAGTCGGGGGAAAATATAATACCCTCCGTCGTGTTCAGAGGACAGCAGCACTGCTGAGCGTAACCCATTCATGTGAATGGCGCCACATCTGCTTCAGGCAATTCTGGTGTGGTGGCATGGGCTGTTTAAAACAGGTGCTGCGGAGGCAACATTGCTTCCCAGCCGCTTATCTAATGCTCTCTGAAAAATGATCCACGGTGGATCACTTTTCAAAGGGGCGACAAGAACTGCACTTAGTGTAGACAAGCCATTACTGAGGGTAAACCTTAAAGCGACATGTTGGACTACTCCTAACAAGTAATATAATTGGCTTTCATCTTTTATACACCGTTGCTGTGTTACTGCTGAAAAAGTAGAACCATGTCTATGTTTGCACATTGTTTTGAGTGGCGTGTTAAAATGTTCTTTTGGTGATGCTCCAATGACTTTTGGTATGTCCAACATAGTGGTCTAGAGGCTCAATTTTAAGACTTGAATTTGATAATGAGAAGCTTGACTATTTTAGTCCATAGGTACCAGTAAGAAATGTTGACCTTTGGTATAACCAAAGAAAAAGAGTGCCAAAAAAAAAATCTGAATTGTCCAGCAGAAATCATTCTGCTTTTTTGGAAAAACAAGAGCTTTAGTATACTTAGACCATTCTAACCTCCTGAAGTGTAATTTCAAACCCTTGAAACACATTGCCACCTTTTATACAGTATTGTCAATAAAACTGGACTGTTTTTACAGGATAGTTTTTAGACTTGAGCCCCAATCACACACACTTTCATTTCTTGTGTTAAATTGCTGCTTCCTTCTAGTAATGACTCAAAAATTCTCTTTTGTTTTCTAACAAAAATTGTGTGTGTGTGTGTGTGTGTGTGTGTGTGTGTGTATACTTTGTTGGGACATTAGTCTTCTCTGGCCCATGAATTGATGATAATGGTTCTTTATGCACTCTGCAGGTTTTATTACACCTTGTGGATAAAATAATAAAAAAAAAATGGTAATATATACTGTGCAAAAGTTTTAGGCAGGTGTGCAGAATTGCTGTAAAGTAAGAATGCTTTCAAAAAAATTATATTGATTATTTTTATTCATTTGCAAAATGCAAAGTGAGCGAACAGAAGATAAATCAAAATCAGATCTAGAATTGATACTATTTTGAAGGCAAAGGGTGGTCACACCAAATATTGATTTCATTTGGATTTCTCTTCTGTTCATTTACTTTCCACTTTGATAATTGATAAAAATGATTAACACTCCTATTTCTGAAAGCATTCCTAAATTACAGCATTTTTTTTTACACCTGCCCAAAATGCTTTGCACAGTAGTATGTATGCATTAGAGATATATATATATGTGTGTGTGTGTGTGTGTGTGTGTATAGATTTATATATATAATCTCTAATATAAAATTAGCCAATTTACTACTTCTGGTTTTTTTTTCCCCATAGATTTTGTGCCTTGGTAAAGCGTCGAAGGGAGGGCTGTCCGAACAGGAAAGCCTTGATTGTCCCACCCTCAGAAGAGTATTGCACCCCCATACATCGCAGGGTTCCAGACAGCACCGACTCCGAGTTAGTATTCCTTTGCCGACATGTGTACGATTTCAGACATGGTCGAATCCTGAAGAATCCACAATAGTAGAAACTTGAGCTTCAGGTGGATATGTCTACATGCAAAATTGTCGTCAGATTGCGAGGCCTTTACAGCCCAAGACTCTTTCGGACAACATCCCAGCAGCACCCCAAGCACAGAGGGGAGATGGGAACCTCTTGTAGTAGCCACTTGGCTCTGGATTCAGGAACAGACACTGGTTTCAGTACTCAGCAGTTGAAAGCACAGCACTTCGTTAGAGATGATCAGTAATTAAAAAGAAAATGAGAAAATATATATGTAACATATAAATATATATAAATATATTAAAGTATATATATATTATATATATATATTGGGGAAAAATAAGCCAGTAAATCAGGACAGGAACCATGTGTGCAAGGTTGTGTAGAGATGCGTTAGTGCATGACTGGACTTAGTTTGGTTCAAATGCCTTAATATGTCACACAGGTCCCGTTAAATCCACATAGAAGTGACATTAGTTCTGCACATTTATACAGGTTTTGTTTTTTAATTTATGCGGGCTCTCCTCATTTGTGTTGAGAAGTATCTGTTGCTTATAAAGCATACCTTCTGCCCTTTTATTAATTTATAGCACACCCAGCAATGAAGTGATCAATTTACCACCATATATATGTTTTAGTTACTACTAGAACCCAAGTAAATTTAGTTATATATTGCTAGTTTATTAATTACTTTTTTTCAACCAAATGATTGAGTATTTTCTGTAATAGAATATGGGTTCCTCAATATAAAATGTACCTTGCTTCCTTCTGACTTGTGGAGCATTTTAAAGGTCTCCTTTTCTTTTGGCTGTGGTTGGCTGGTTTAAGCTGACCATACAGTATTAGATTTTCTTAAGACATTCTTTGACTCTATACAATGCGAATGGACGAATCTCCTGTTACGGCTAGCATATTCTAACGGCTGGCACCAATGGCGGTCAGAATAGTACCTAAACAGTGGCTTCATCTTACTGGATGCAGCCACTGTTAGGCCGATAATTCCTGCTTGACTTATTTAATTTTTCAGTCCAAGAATGTTGGGCAGGAAGGTTGAAGACCGGGTCACCTATCTATCAAATGTTGGTTTAACAGGAACCAGATGAAATTTGCATAGTATAGGGTCAGTTTGCGTTTCCTGCCACAAGATGCATACAGTCACAGAACATGGAAATATCTTTTCAGACATTTTTTTCTGAATTTTCAGGTGCAACTCAGCTGCAGGATATACAGTGGATATAAACTCAGCACACACTAGGCAGTTATTTAATTAGCTGAAACAAAAGTTTTGAAAACATGTCATAACAGTTATAGGGTATGCTATTCTGTACACAGCCATAACATGTCTCTTCTTATTGGTTCCTAGGAAATTCATAGGCTACAAATACCCTTTTATTATTGTCTCAGCCCAAATTAGGTTGCCCCGAGTCTGCACAATTTTTTTACAGGTTCAAATTAAAGGCATTTTTTGGATAATATAAACATTCTTTGACCGCTATCCCTTCCATGTAACAAAAGGGATGTCATCTACCCATACCCCACTCCCTTTACCTATAGCTAGAGCATCAGTGTGTATCTACAGTGAAGCTGTGTGCTGATATAATTGTGTTCTTTCACTATTGTAATGGACAGAATTTTGTCTGTCAAGCCCTCACAGCTACAGAATAACTAGACACAGTAAGGCCTCATACACACGGACGTTTTTTGACGCCGGCGTTTTCTGGCGTTTTTTGCAGCCCTCCATGTTAGTCAATGGCCCCATAAAAACGCTGACGTTTTTGAGCTGTAGATGGCATCGGCGTTAGTGCGCTGAAACTAGAACCCACGGCCAGCACATTCTGAGGCTGTAACGTTTTGGCGTTTTTTGACGCCGATGCCGCGAAACGCCAACTAATACTGTACCGGCGTTTTTTGACGCCAACCTTTTTAGGTTGAAAAATAGCAGAGGGATGATTTTTTTTTTTAGAAAACGCCTATTGACGGCGACGCTCACTAAAGCCGATGCATAACGCCGAAAAATGCCTTTTTTTTTTTTTTCCCTTTGACGTCGGGCCCGACGTTTTGTTTATTTTATTAGAAACGTCCATGTGTATGAGGCCTAAAAGGCCAGGGTGGGTGGTGAGACTTTCTATTTTGATACACTGAGGATATATTATTTTTTGTAACACCCGTACAATTCGTTTTAATCCTAAATTTCATTTTCACATTGAAATGGGCCTTTCTCAGTGGAAGAACCCTGGTAATGAACTGCTCTGTGCACAGGCAAACTTGGCGGGTAATTACCTAAAAACTATTATAACACTCCACTGCACAGAGGTGATCAGTAGCAGCGTTTAGCCCTTTCAGGGAAAAGAGTACTTTAAACCAATAATGTCACCTTCCTTGGCCATTACAAGAGACCAATGATATGACTTGCATTGTAAAATAATCTGCTACCTGATTGCTCAATATGTTTGCCATTTGCCTTATGTGTATACAATCTAGATATACTTTTATTTATCAAAAAGACAGATGTTCAATTTTAATGCGTGAAAAAAAATGAACCCACAAAAAAAAAGAACAAAAAAAAAACCAAAGGACGTTTATACCAGAAAATATGAAATGACATTGCTGGTAGATAAACTCTGTAGCTTGCACTAATGATTAATAACACTGTATCCATACTCTAGAGTCTGTAATCTCTAGTTTAAATTTAAGATCTGCATTTTCAGTTTTAGCCAAGCCAAATTTGGAACACAAAAACCGGGGCCGTAAGAAAGAAAGTTTCCAGAAATACGCTTTAATAATTCTGTGCACCCAGAGAAATTTTGGATATTTTGACAATACCAAAGAGTTCTATACTTACAAGACATTATTTCTGAGCCACTTGGCAGAAGTCCTTTTTTTTTTTTTTTTTTTTTTATATTGCCTGTTTAATACTGTGATATTCGTTTACATTGTTTAACAATTCAGGACTGGAGGGCTGTGATAAAATTTAGACCAGTCAGCTGAGATATTGGCATTTAACTCCATCCAACATGACAAGTCAAGTGAGCCTGTGAAGGTATAGTTGTGGAAGCTGTCACCGTGACAGTTTTTTTGATTTATGCAGGCTCCGAGGGAATTTTAGGTCCACTATCTAGTCTAGTGACTTTGATCTCAAGCAAGCAAGCATGCATTCGATGAGGTCTTGCTGACTAGAGACAGCGCTCAATGGAACCTTCAAAGCCACATTCTGGTGTAAAAAAATATATATTTATTAAAAACGTTGTTGATGTGAAAACAACATGGGAATAGTTAAAATCATGAATCAATCCATTTGATAATAGAATACTGGCAATCAACCAATGTTATTAATACCATAAGGACAAGTTCTCAGCTGGATGGAAAGTTAACCATGATACCACCACTCAGAGGTCCCAGGCTGGGATAGTCTGTGGTTGGCCTGGGGGGAGGGGGGTGGGGGTGAAGAGCTGGGGGACCCCACAAGATGGAATGTGCCTCTAACCTGGGATTGGGGTGCCGCAGCTGAGGAAGGTGGAAGTGGAAGAAGGGAAAGGGGGACTCACAGGAGTGACGTGTGGCACCGTATCAGCTTGATTCCCCCCCCCTTTTTTTTCTCTTATCTTTGCCATTATAACCTTCCTAATGGTTATATTGATTCATGATTTCAACCATTCCCATGTTTACACATCAACGTTTTTTATAAATATATATTTTTTTACACATAAAGTGACTTTGAAGGTTCCATTGAGCGCTGTCTCTAGTCAGCATTACCATATTCATCGTTCCAGTGATTGCCAGGAGCTCTGTTTCCTTCAGCTGTTACATATGAGGCTATTGACTCTTTCAGACTTATTTTTGGCTCTTGGTTAAAGGCGACACTGTCGAGAGTTATTCAATGAGGTCTAAATTCTAATTTCCCATGCTACATCACTTTTCTAGGTTATTTCTTAGTGCAGGATCAGAATGATACCCTCAGAGCTTGCATCAGCAATTACCACTTCCTTATTTCTGATCTCATTGGCTCCCTATTAGCTAAATTCTGCCATATTTTTATACTTTTCTGTCCAGTTTCCCTGTTGAGGATTTTGAGGTAGTCACAGATGTGAGTGTATGGATGGAAATGCTTCCCCAGTTGCTTTCACAACAAATACCCCCATAGGAGAGCACTTGAGGCTGGTAACCATAACTGACCGGCATTTGGCCTGTGTGTACAGCAGCCTGTCTGACAAAAGAACCAGTAGCCAATTGGGCATGTCCCCCTGTCAGACCACAATAGCTCAGTGGGGAGATCGCTGAGAAAATCACCTAGTACAGTGGGCTCTCTTCCAGCCTGCTGGGTTGAATGAAAAAAATGAATAGTGTGTACCAGGTTTTAGTGTTCTATTCTATCAACAAGCAATAAATGAACATATCCTGAGAAGGTCTCGAGAATGAGCATTTTGTTCCCCTATGCCATTAATGAATTCTATTTCCAAGTACTGTCTTCTTGTAGTAGATTGAAGGGCTTTATATCCACCCAATAAAAAAAAGCTTTTTTTTTATTTTTTATTTTCTTGCATGAATTTTTTTCTTGATTTGACCCTATGAATGAAGATATTAGGAATAATAAATGGAGCATGTTTAGCCTTTCTCAGTCTGTATACAGTTAAGACTTCATTACGGATCTAAAGGTTTCATCACATGACATCACCCTTGGCAAGGCACTGAGGGCTGAGGATGGGAGTAAGCCAAGTACAAAATCGAATTGCGTTCTATACATATACCCTGTAGTGAGAACCTATACCGAAGTATGGAAAAGAGACCCACAATGGCAGCCTCCATCAATCTCCTAGTACAATTTACCTAAAAAGACATTCCATGCATACCAAGAGCTAAACTAGTGCATGTTTATGTTGGATGTAAGTTAAACTCTATCACAGCAAACAAACGACTTTCTGTACTATTGTACAGCAGTCAACTGGCCTATATATTTTTTTTTTTCCTAATCGGGTCTTGCCCAGAAAGCCTTTGTATGCATAGGCTGAGTTTTTGTGTTCTGGTGCCAAAAGATAAACTACTCTTAATTTTACAGAGGTGTTTGGTAAATGTCTTGCATGTTGGTGTAGCAAGATGCTCCACCAAGTGTTCATCAGAGAATCTGCAAGCTGTAGGGTTTACAAATTGCAGCATGGAGATGTTTACTTAAGAATACAGGTAGCAGTGATGTCATATCAGTACTTTAAAAAAACGAAACCACATAATTTTCTTCAGTTTTAGTGGAGCTTGATTAGGGAGACTGGTGCATGTATCTATATCTATCTATGAAGCTGACCATCAGTACTTGTTTCTGTGAAATTCTCTATCAGTCTTCTTCCCCTCCCTGATACTGCTACTATCTCTGTACCTGTGAAATCAGTGGAGCTGATGTACAGGTTTGACATGCACAGGCAAATGAAGGAATTATGTAGAGGACCTCCACATCATCTTCCCCAATCACTCTCCACCCCAAAAAAAGAGTGGAGTTTTCTTTCCTTGTTGCTTTCACACTATTTCCAGAAAGTGAAATTAGTTTAAAGAACCGTCTCCTATGCCTCAAACTAGTTTTTACGTTGACGTTACATTGTTTTTTTTGCATTCAAGGAAGAACATTGTAGCCTACTTTATGCTGAAATGTACCAGAGCTTAAAATGCAGCTTTAAGTTGTGTATATTATTAACTGTTTTTGAATCCATGTTGTGTTTCCATAACTGGCTTGAAAAACGGCTCTAAGTGATTTTGTGAAGTCTGTATATTGCTTCATTACAGTATTTTTATTTTATCTCTGGATTGTTTCAGCTTTATTCGATCTTTCCTTGATTTTACTCTTCATCCCATTAAATGGTCAAAATGTTTTGAAATTGTGAACTTTTTAATTTCCAGTTTTATTTACAGAACATTGAGTCCTGGTTAGATTGGGGAAAGGCTAACAAAAATATAAAATTTCAGGACATTTTTTTTTTTTTCAGGTTGTAAATCTGCAAAATCCTCAGACCTACAGTGAAAGTATCAGTAGAAAGTGTTGATATTTTCTATCTCTGGGCTTACAACACTAACATGCTGAAAACTGGTTTTTGGTTGGCACTTTCTTATGGCACTAAATTGCCCTTTGTATTATCTTAAAAGGTTCCATAAAAAGACATTAAATGCAGTACCATACGGTCATTGTCCATCTCCAAAAACAGCACTTGATGGGTTGGTCCCACTAATGTAGGAAAATATAGTGTTTACTTGCTTTTGTCAGCTTGATTTAAACAAAATATGCGTAAAAAAAAAGTGTGTTTCCTGTTGGTAATGTGTTAAAAGTGTACATGGCTACTTAAGGAACACTTCATGACTTTAAAACACTTGTTTAGTGCAAAAGCCATTGCAAAGTAATCGTTGCTCAAACTTGGCCCATGTTATGATGGTTTTTAGTAACCATTTTTTTCCTTAAAATTAGCATTAATATTCAAAAAATGTAGCTTATTGAGATGAATTCTGCTTGTTCAAGTAGAAGTGCACCCATAGTTTCGGATAGGTGAATCAGGTGTGTAAATATTACCCTCCTTTCCTTGCTACTGTGACCTGTTTCAAGGTTATTTTATGAACTCCTCGGCCTCCAAGCCTTCTTTAAGGCCAATTGCATCCAGTTTGAAGTGAGTTGTATTCCCTGCCAATTCTTGTAACTCTAGGAGGACCCATTAGAATGATTTATAGTGTCAATGTCAAAAAGAAAATGCTCTTTTTTTATTTTGCAGCTGGAATATAGAATTATTTTTATACCCGTCAGATTTACCAGTTGTAAATTACAAAGAATCATCTGGGGATGATACTTGCATACATTACAAAGAATCCATCTGCGGAGCTGGACTCCTCAATTGGACTTTGTGATGAACACCGCAGTGGTGTAAATTCTAGTGGGGATTTTCGGGGTCCATAAAATGTACAAAGCCACCTATTTATGGGTAGGTAGAATTGTTGTTAAAGCAACTCTGTCACAAAAAGTAAATTCCAAAAAACAGATGTTTCTGCAAAGAATAATCAATAGTTCACCCACTGTCCCCATCTCCCACCTCGCTCACTGTTCGCTTGACTGAATACTGCTCTAGTAAAGCGAAAACATCTAGCTAAAGTCTCTTCAGAAGCCCTCAGTTCTGGGACTGTCACTCTTGTGTCTCCCACTGTACACTGGTTTCTTCTGCTGACCATTATGTCCACTATAGTTTACTGACATGTGAAGGTCGTCTGGAGCACCCACTGAGGTTAGTGGGAGACACAGGAGATTGACACTCCTAGAATTATCCATTTCTTTAGGGACCTCAGGGAACGAATCCTCTTCACTGGAGCAGAGTTCAGCAGTACAAGCAGTGGGAGAGGTAAGAATTTCTTCTTTACAGAGAAATCTGATTTTAGGAGTTTAATTTTTTTTCAGCAGTCACGTATGCCTCTATCTGCATGCAGAAAGCTTTCCTATGAACATGTGTAATCTGAAGTTTAGGATAGCATTTATTTTTTTCCAAACTTCACACCTTTTGCTTTTGATCAGATTTAAAGAATAAGTTTACCTTTAAAAAAAAATGCACACTTTTTTGAGGTAAAAAAGGTGCATTTATTATTTTGTTTTCTCAGGCGCCCACAGTGGATCACAAGTGCAATGTCAGGCTCCTGCATATTCTTCCTAGCGCTCTGTGCCTGTACCTCTGTACAGCCTGTCCGTTTCAGAGCTGCAGGAAAAGTAAATGGACGGAGTCGAGTGATCGGCACGCTCGCAGTCCATAGAGCACTACAAGCTGTCTGCCACATTGCCAGAGGGGACTTGTAGTTTGATTCACAGATCACTGTGAATAAATGACACGGCTGTGTGGAAAGCGCTCCGCACAGCCGAGCCGATTTTAAAATCTGACAGCGGGTGCTGAGGAGTGTAAACCCTGCCTGATGGTACGGGGAACTCAGGAGGTGAGGGGGGCTGCTGCATAGTAACATGTTGCACTTTAAATATGGGTGTAACATGTTACTAAAGCAGAACTTCTCCTTTAAGCTAGCTATACACTGTTTGTTTTTTCATTCAGCCACCCGGTTGAATGGAAAAAAACAAACTACAAATTCCCCAAATCCATACAAACGGCAACATTGTATTCTGACAGCGGCAATCGAGCAACGGCTGCAGCCATTGGTAAAGAAAAACTTTCTAACATGTTCCTCTGACAGAGGTAAATACTACAGTTGACTTTTGCGAATGGCCCTGCTGAAGCAGCCAAATTTGGATTTGTGTAAGGCCAGCTTAAGTTCATTATGGCTATAAAGGAAAACTTTCAAAGGAACATCCCAGAAGGTGACTTTTTTTTTTCCCCATTTGTTTAAAACTAGTAACAGTCTGGTGTAACTGAGTGCCATCGTTCCGCTTATGCGACATAAATGGTACCCTTTATAAATGATTGTTAGCTGGAGGTAGAAATGCACAGCACAGGGGCTTTAACAATTGCCAATCTTGGAAAATGGGCCACAGGGGTAATATGTAATATTTTCACACCAGCATCAGTTCACCTCCCTTATGGCAAAAATTATAGCATTCTTTTTTCAAGTAAAAATAGGTTAATATTCTACTAAATGACACTTCCTGCTTGCAAAGACAGATGAGTCGACCTGTTCTTGGTTCTTTGGATAATAAAGCTATATATGAAGAATAAGTTCCATTACTGTTGGATTGGTACTGCCATTACAACACCAATCTTGGCACCCCAGATGTTTTGGAACTGCATTTCCCATGATTCTCAACTACACTGCAGAGTGCATGAGTATCATGGGAAATGTAGTTCCAAAACATCTGGGGTGCCAAGGTTCACCATCACTGGTATAGTCAATACAAATGGTCTTTATTTCCTTCAAACTATTTTTTGGGAAAATTCGTAATCAATGAGAACTGAATTGCTGTTGTAGACCAAATATATTTTCCTCATACAAATACGGTTTAATTTCTATATCAATACATCTTATTTGTATCTGGCATCTAACATTGTGGATTTGCAAACATCACCTTTTTACAAAGTCAGAATTATAATGGGGTTTTTCCACCTATTATCATAATGAGAAAAATAAATAAATCTTTCTCTAGATCTATATATATATATATATATATATATATATATATATATATATATATATATATCTCCTGTCTTTAGAGAAATATAGGTGCTGCTATTGTTAACCTCCTTCAGAAAATGCAAACTCTGATACGGATGAGAAACATCAGAACACTATAAGGCACAATTCTAGCTGCTGCACTTTTAAATAGTTTCATTTCTTGACTCCTGCTGATAGAAGAACAGACCTTACCGCAATAATGACCTTCTCTCCTGCACTGTCTTCCACCGTCTGTCCTGTTCAATAGCCTTCCTCCCCAATGCTTCCTCAGTGCCCAGGGATTGTCCTAGTTATGAACACCTGGGAAGCAGAAATGCATGTTTGGGTTTGAAACCTCACAGCACCACACATCACTCCATTGTGGCTTGTGTGGGCTGTTCCAGCCAGCCCACTGGCCACTACAGGATGATATACTTCTAGGCCGGTAGCAGTCACTTGATTACCACTTTTGAAAGTACTTACGTTTATGGTACTTATAGAGATTTTTTTTTTTCTTTAATGAAAAATGTTGTAGGAAAAGGATTGGTTCATTTGTTTGGATCCCGAAATTGGGCTTTAAGCATGCAAATTCCAGGTCACTGCATATCGTTCTTGGCCAGTGACTGAAAATATTGGAAAGAGTGCAGTAGTTAAGCAACTAGCATTTTCAGATGGGGAGATCAGTGGTGGCAGCTTCTATGTTTTTCTTTTTTCATGACTTCTGCACTTGGCTCACTAACCATCCAGGATGAGATAAAATAGCTGTTAGTGAAAGCTGAGCAACATTAAAGAAAATGGAAAAAAAAAATC
Source organism: Glandirana rugosa (assembly GCA_018402905.1). NCBI lineage: Eukaryota > Metazoa > Chordata > Amphibia > Anura > Ranidae > Glandirana > Glandirana rugosa. The sequence goes on from BLSH010051061.1 coordinate 453,618, forward strand.
ACATAGCTCTAAGAATCAGTGTTTCAGGACCCTCTTAGCAGTCAGCCAACTACAAATTAACTGTAGAGAAGCCTTTCAATTTCTACTAATTTGCACTATACAATTTTAACTTCACATTCTTTGCTTAAATATTTAGACTGCCTCTTCACTTTGTGGCCATAACATTAATCTGAGTTTAAAAAAATAGTTTAGGAAGGAAAATATTTCAAATCCTCTTGTCTGTTTTTCTCTGCCACACTTAAAAACTACAATATTAAAACCAATGATACCAATTTCTGTATTAGGGCTTTTTTATGTATCTAAGCTAAACGAATCATATACTGTATTATACAGAGAGAATGGAATTGGAAAAATGAAATATTTACCACCACCTGTGGTTTGGATAAATTGTACATACTAGGTTAAATCTTGTTTAACTGAGGTATAGAGAAGTTCACTATAGCAGAAACATACATTGCTATGTAGAGAGCAGAATTTACGCATTCCATAAACAATGAAGAGACACAATAGATCTCGATCCAACCAATGCATTACTGTGTAGAAACCGTTCAATATCCTTGTGTAAAAAAGACTATTGATGGTGTAACCAAATGCAACCAGATAACCTTCAACATTTTACATTGTGGAATGAAAGCTAATTTGTGATTGGTACACTCTTGGCATGGTAAGTTTAAAGCTCAGATGGAACATTTTTACTTGCCATAATATTTTTTTTTTGTCCATCCAGGCTGGAGATGAGATCCAAAATTGCTCAGCTGCAGTTCAGTAATGCTTTCAGGTCTTTTCCCTTCATCGCCTGTGACTGGACAGTGAAAGGAAAAAAGTCTGATGAGCCCATCTTTGTCACTGTTTTCTATCAGTAAGCTCCTTGTACTGCAAAACTGGCTCTGTGTTCTGCTTCTCTCTCCCACAGTCTGAGTTCTGCTGTGCAAGGAACTGTAAGAGGCTGATGGCAATATGAATTCCAGGTACTTACAAAAAAAAAAAAAAAAAAATGATGTATTAGTGTATACAGAGCTGCAATAATTTGTCTTTTATATCTGCATTTCAGCTTTAAATACTAATCCTATAGATTGCAGTTATCATAACAACCAAAACGCTGCTGGCTTTAACATTGCAAAACATTAAAAGCCTGACAAATAAATGTATGTAAGCAGTCTTCAGCTCTTGCTGAACTCCACCACGGTTGTATTTTAGGATTTGTTACAGTAGGCTTGAAATATATTTACTATGCATAGTCTGTTTAGAAAGATGTTAATTGCATTGGCCAGTTCCGAATTACCGCATCTATACATTGATTTTTGCTAAGGGTGTGTCTTTTTTTTTTTTTTTTTTATTTCCTTGTACAAATGTCACTCATGTGAACCCAATGCATGTTTTCACTGCAGAACGTACACATAAGAGTTGTTACAAGCCAATGACTGCTGAATTTGAGTTCTGTCACTCCTTCAAGCAGCATGTTGTGAATCGTTTAGATTTGTCTTAGATCAATGATTTGGTTTTTCTTATGGTTTTTTTTTTGTTTTTTGTTTTTTTTTTTTTTTTTTTATTTTGCTTATCCAGTAAACTATTAGACATTTTTGAAACTGAAAATGCAGTTGGTAGATTTAAAAATGGTGGGGAAATACTGAATACATGTAAAATCTATTTTAGTTGATGATTTTGTAAAATGCACTTTTTTCAGTCTCCCAGATCTGTATTTCAATGTTTACAGATGGAATGGAAAACATTCCCTATAATCTTCTGTGAAAAAATATATTAGAATTAATTCTTTAAAATAAAAAAAAAAATACATTGCTTTGGTTGTATTTTTCTTCGAAATGATCCTTGATATATTTTGTGTTACTTTTCTATAGAGGTTTGTACAGGTGTGAACGTTGGCTTTCTAAGGATACATGCAGTTGTCAACCTGTTCAGACTGTGGCTGATTACCCATGACTACAGAAAGAGAGGTTTCCTTAAAGGGACCAGACCATACACAGCAACAAAAATCACCCCATAAGGAGATATATATATACATATATATATATATATATATATATATATATATATATATATATATATATATACACATTTAAATTACAGGTACTTTTATAGTGGTGTCAATTTACATAGCACTTTACATATACTGTAAAGGTATACTGTACATTCACATCAGTCCCTGCCCTCAAGGAGCTTACAATCGAAGGTCCCTAACTCACATTCATACATACACATACTAGGGCCAGTTTAGACAGGCTTCAATTAACTTTGGTTATTTACCTAAAGCCTCCCCAGTATAGACCAGCCTTTTTCAGCTGGGGTTCTGTGACATTCTGGGTACTGATATATTTGTCAGGGCTGCCTTAGCAGCCTATATGTTGGGACATGGTGGGAGCTCAATTATGTCAACAGTAATGAGCAATACTGTGGCATTTAGTGTGCCAATCAGACCCAGGGTTGGGACAGTAGGTTGGGGAAGGCTGCTTGCTTTATCCCAACCAGCTCTGCCTCTCAAAAAAAAAAAAGATTTCACCCTACAAGTGCAGGTACCAAACATGAACTTTAACCACTTGCCAACTGAAGTCTGACGGCGACAGAGTGGTTCGATATCGCACAGTGAAAGAACGTAGGTCCGTGTAAGTAAACACGGATCTCCATTCTGTTAGAGGGGGAAGGGCTGTGATCATAGGCTTCCTGTATATGGAGGCCGTGATCACTCCCCCCAGCCAGGTTAGCCCACATACAGTTAGAACACGCCCAGGGAACACAGTTAACCCTTAGAGCACTCCCTCCAGGTTAACCCCATCACTGCCAATGGCATTTACATAGTAATCAGTGCATTTTTATAGCACTGATCGCTGTATAAATGCCAATGGTCCCAAAAAAGTGTCAAAATGGTCCGACATGTCCACTGCAATATTGCAGTACCGCTAAAAATCACAGATTGCCGCCATTACGAGTAAAAAATAAATAAAAACCCCAGAAATTAATTATCATCCGTAAATGCGGCAACTTTTGCGCAAACCAATCAAACGCAGATTTTGCGATTTTTGCGAAATGGTGAAATTTTGGCATTGGTATTGAAAATATTACTGATGCCAAAAAAATAATTTAACACCTTCCCACGCGGCCTATAGTAGAATGACAGCAGGGCGGTGGCTTTACCGGTCTGAGTGGACGTCATATGACGTCCTGTCAAAGCGCCACGCAGCCTGTCCATGGAACACAGCCCATGACTGAACAGTGTGCCGGATCACAATTGTAAAGAATGGACGGCTTCAATTCATGCTATCCATTGTGTAAGATTGTGTTTCTAGCTGTGATTGGTCAGTGTGATCACATGGTACTGACAGTCCATCTGTACCTGATTAGCTTTGACCAATCACAGCTAATCACAACAAAACAATCAGTTTCATTCAGTAAAATGTAATTCACTGCTATAAGCAATCAAAATGTGTAAAAAAATAAAAAAAATCCTGATCACTTCCCCAGAGTAGTACAATGTTACTATGGTAACTGTCAGGGTTTGGCTCAGCCCTCCCTTTTCAGAGCTCAGACTGCTCAGCTGTCGGTTAATTGCCAGTACTCATCATTCCACAGTGACTCACCTGATGATCATATCCTGCTCATCAGTCAGCCTTGCTGGCTATTTAACCTGCCTGGATCAGATCTCCTGTGCCTTCGCCTTGGTCAACATATCCGGATATTCTCTGCTGTGTTTTCCTGTTAAAGACTTTTGCCTGGCTGACTTCCCTTCTGGTTCCTGATTCAGTTTGCTGCTTCTTACTATGCTGATCTCTTACTGGCTTGTTCCGACTACCCGCTCTGATTACTGAACCCTGGCTATGTTTTGGCCACATTTAGTGTGTACTATTTTACCATTGTATTAAAAAGTGTGATTTTTACTGCACTTCTGTCTCAGTCTGATCCATGGTTCCTAACAGTAGACGAAGGCCGTGAATTCAGAAAATTCAAGCAATCCACTTGCTGGTAATATTTTTTTCCAGATTGGATGAGCAGGATCACCGCTTGGATCAGTTTGCCATAGCGTTACAGATGCTCCTGATTCGCACTTCTCACCTAGATCCTCCCACTGTGACTGTTCCAGTACAACCTGTGTTGCAGGCCGTCCCTGCTCCTGCTCCAGTCTCTGTGCAGGCACCCGCCTCGAACATTACCTCTATAACAGAGACGTCCTGGTTCTGCTCCGCTTCCCCAGCGATTTGGGGGCGATCCAGTGCAATGCAGAGGGTTTCTCAACCAGTTTCAGATACTTTGAAATGCTGCCCCAGGCATTTCCCACAGACAGAAGCAAAGTAGGCTTTGTGAATTCTTTGGTTTCTGAGAGAGCTTTGACCTGGGAAAACCCTCTATGGGAGACGCAAAAACCTGTCGTCATCCTGAGTTACCCACAGTTTGAAGCTTTCTTTTAAAAGGGTACTTTCTGGCATGCTCCACTTCTGCTGCCGAGAGCATCATGTCCATCAAACTGAGTATGAGAACTGTTGCCAATTACGCCATTGAATTCCCTACTCCTGGCAGCGGAGGTTTTTTTTTATCTCCAAACAACAAACTTTATTGAGCAGCTTTGCATACATAGCATAAATCCACATATTACAGTATTCAACATACACATTACCATTCCAGTGTCTCCGTCCTAGTACATTCATATTTGACTTATTCCATTCCACATTAACCATTAACCTATGCCAGTGTA
>BLSH010051061.1:465327-490204 GCA_018402905.1 Glandirana rugosa
ATGTTTTTTTCGCTCGGGCGAAATTCCTCCACTTTTCTGCGAACGGACCGGGATTGTATAGGTCAGTGTTTCCCGGCTCACCTCAATGTAAAAGTCCTCTAAAGGGCCCAAGCTTCAAAGTAAGTATGTCATCTCTTACTGGCATGGGACGTTCATCCTGGTCGCAGGCACCCTCCTTCACAGCCTTTCCTCTTCCCCGGCCGGTCTCCTCTCCTGGCGAAAGACTTGTTCGTTGGCATCCAGCCACTCTGAGGCCTCTGCTGCATGCTCGAAGAAGTGCGCCTGGCCCCCAGCCGTTATCCGAAGTCGCGCTGGGTATAGCATAGCGTATGAGGCCTGCAGTCTTTGCAAGCGTCTTTTCACCTCCTTAAAGCGGGCTCGCTTTTTTTGTACGTCTGAAGAGAAGTCAGGGTAAAAGGATACCCGCGCACCGTTGTATTGTATATTTTGTTTCTCCCGGGCCAGGCGCAATATTATCTCTCTGTCCTTATAATGTAATAAACGTGCCAGTAAAGGGCGGGGAAGGTGTCCCGGTGGCAGGGGCCTAGTTGGCACTCTATGAGCCTGGCAGCGGAGGTTGCTTAGAACACTGAGGTCCTTGTGGCTGCTTTTTCTCATCGTCTCTTGGATAACATCAAGGATGAGATGGCAGCCCAAGACATACCCACTGAGCTGGAGAAGTTGATCACATTTGCCATTCTCATTGCCTCCAGACTCCGAGAGAGACCTTCCTTTAACCGGTTCCACAGCGCGCGCAGTATATTTACTGCGGCGGTGTGGACGCTGAGTGCGAATCGCCGTAAAAAGGCGGCAATTTGCGCAGGCGCAGCCAGGGGGCGATCGCGCGCCGCCGGCGGCGCGCTCTTGTCCCCGACACACTCCGGAGGACCCGATGTCCACCGGCGAGCCGCGATGAGCGGCTACAGCCAAAGAGCGGGGAACCGCCGATGTAAACATGGCGGTTCCCCGCTCTCTCAATGGGGACATAGGAGATCTACTGATCCCTGTCACTGGGATCAGTTAGATCACCTATGTCCATGTTAGCCCAGCCCCCCCACAGTTAGAACACTCCCAGGGAACACTGTTAACCCCTAGATCTCCCCCTGCAGGTTAACCCCTTCACTGCCAATGACATACAGTAATCAGTGGACATTTAAATTTCCGATCGCTGTATAAATGCCATTGGTCCCAAGTGTAAAAAAAATGTCCAACATGTCCGCCCCAATATCGCAGTACTGCTAAAAATCGCAGATCGCCGCCATTACTAGTAAAAAAAAAAAAACCCAGAAATGAATTCTCATCATCCGTAAACGCGGCAACTTTTGCGCAAACCAATCAATAAATGACGATTGCGATTTTTTTTTTTTTTTTTTTTTTTAAAAAAAATATGAGGAAGAATATAAATTGGGCAAAACCGATGAAAAAAAAATGTTTTTTGGATTAGAATTTTAGCAAAAAGTAAGAAATAGTTTTTTTTGCAAAATTGTCGCTCTTTGTTAATAGCGGTGATCAGAAATGACGCAGCGGTGATCAAATACCACCAAAAGAAAGCTCTATTTGTGGGAAAAAAGACGCAAATTTTGTTTGGGTACAACATCGCACAACCGCGCAATTGTCAGTTAAAGCGACGCAGAAACGCAAAAAGTGCTCTGGTCAGGAAGGGGGTAAATCCTTCCGGGGCTGAAGTGGTTAAGGAACGCATGCGGAAGCCTCCTATACATTTGGCTGTGAGCTTTGCAGTCCCACCTCACCTCTCATGCCTCCTACCGCATCGACCAGTGAAGTAGAACCCATGCAGTTGGGCTTCACATGTATCTCTGCAGATGAGAGGGCCTTTAGGAGGAGGGAGAGATTGTGCCTTTGTGGCCAGGCAGGCCACTGTTTGAAGTCTTGTCCTACCTGTCCAGGAAACACGCACCTTAAGGTCCTGTAGGGGACAGACCTTAGGTGGCTTGTTTTGTCCCCAGTTATCCTGAAGGATAAGCCCTTGGTTCCGGTTACCCTTTCTTGTTCTGAGTCGTCCATCGAGATACAGGCTCTAATCGACTGTGGGGCTTCAGGCCTGTTCATAGATGGTGCCTTTGTGTCTAAGCACTCAATTCCGTTGCAGCTTTGTGCTACTCTACTTGCCATTGAGGCTGTTGATGGGAGACCTCTATAGCCTGCCCATGTGACTCATGAGACTGCTCTGTTGACCACGGCCATTGGGGCTCTTCACCACGAGATAATCCAATTCCAAGTAATTTCCTCATCATTTCCCGGTGATTATTGGTTATCCTTTGTTACAGAGGCACAACCCCTCTTTTGATTGGCTTCATGTTGAGGTTCTTTCCTGGTCGCCACAATGCAGTAAGACATGTGGTCTTATGATAGCACAATTAACCTTCAACCTGGTGCCATACCCCCTCGTGGCCAGATTTACCCTTTGTCTCGGAGGATAAAGCCATGGAGGACTATGTTGCCAACACACTTTCTCTCGGATTCATCCGCAAATCCTTGTCTCCTGCTGGTGATGGCTTGTTCTTTGTGAAAAAGAAGAGTGGCGAACTGATACCTTGTATCGATTTTATAAGGGTCTCTATCGCTTCACGTTTAAGAATACTTATCTGATTCCATTGATTAAGGAGTTATTTGGCCGCCTCAAGTGAGCAATGGTTTTCACGAAACTTGATCTGAGAGGGGCATACAATCTTGTGAGTATCAAGGAGGGCGATGAATGTAAAACTGCTTTTAATACCAGTCCAGAACACCTCGTAATGCCGTTTGGTCTTTGCAATGCTCCAGCAGTTTTTCAGGAATTCATTGATGTCCTTCGAGATTTGTTGCAGCAATGTGTGGTGATTTATCTCAACGATATCCTCATATAAGTCCCTAGAGAGCCACCACACAGATGCCTGCTGTGTGCTTCAGAGGCTGAGATGACCTGTATTGTAAATTTGTAAATCATCGAAGTGCGAGTTCCATCGTGAACAGGTTAAATTCCTGGGTTATGTAATTCCCACGGCTGTTTTTTCAATGGACCCAGAGAATTTATCGGCAGTTCTACAGTGGCCCCGACCCGTGGGTTTACGTCCACTACAACGTTTTCTTGGCTTTGCCAATTATCTGAAGTTTATTCATAACTTCTCATTTCTGGACAAACCCCTGACTGATATGACCAGAAAGGACTGTAACCCACAGAATTGGTCTCCAGATTCCATTAAAGCCTTTGAGTCTCTCAAGGCTGCCTTTGTTTCAGCTCCTGTGTTGGCACATCCTGATCCCACTTTGCCCTTCATCCTTGAAGTTGATGCATCCGAGAAGAGTTGGTGCCCTTCTGTCTCAACTTTCTACCTCTGAGAGCGCTATGCATCCTTGTGGTTACGTTTCCAAGCAATTGTCTCCTGCAGAATGCAATTACGGAATTGGGGACAGAGTTGTCAGGGATCATTTTAGCTCTTAAAGAATGGAGGCATCTCCCCAAGGATACCACTGTGCTGGTTCTCATTTTGACTGACTATAAGAATCACACACTCTTGTCTGAGGCTAAACACCTCTCTTCCAGAAGGGCATGATGGTCTCTCTTTTTGTCAAGCTTCATTCTTACTCGGTACCCTGAATGTAAGGGCTGATGCATTGTCGTGACAGTTTTCCGCTTTCAATATGGAGTCTGTTCCTGTGATACCTCCCGATCGTATTCTGGCTACGGTTCGTACCATTCTCCCTTCACCTTTTGGGTGGCAAAATTCTAGCTGCTCAGATCCATTCTGCTCCTGAGAAACCTTGTGACCGCTGCTTTGTCCCTTAGAGTTTCCGCACTTACTTTGCTCTAGACTTGCCATTCTCCCAAGACTGCTGGCCACCCAGGGAAGAATCAACTCTGGGCTATTTTCCAATAATTCTGGTGGCCTAGTCTCTGCGCTGATGTAGCCGCTTTCGTAGCTGCTTGTTCCATGTGTGCTCGGAGTAAAGCCTCGTACACACAGTGCAACGTTCGTACGGCGTATGTTCAACTTTTGCACAAAATCGGCTGTTGTGTCTAGCGTACTGACAGGAGTCAAGTAATCGTTCAACAAAGCCAAACGTAGTGACATGCTACAAGCGTATAAAGAGGAAGTTCAGGTGAATGTGATTTGTGAAGTAGGAACGTAGGTTTACACGAACGGACGCTTCTGGGCGTTCCTGACTTCTGAGCATGCATGTTTGGCACGTACATCTTTTGTTGGGCCAACTTCTGTACACATGATTCAACAGTCGTACAACAGCTTGTTGGCCAACCAAAGTTTTCAAGTCTGCTCAGCCAACTTCTGATGTACGACTGTTGAATGTCTACTGTTGTAATCGCACGTACAAACGGTCGGATTATCGTACAACAAGCTGTTGTATGACCGTTGCATCTTGGGTACGGGCCATAAGACACCACAACACCTTCCAGTGGGTCTCCTACAACCAATACCCAATGGAGAGAGGCCTTGGACCCACCTGTCTATGGATTTCATTGTGGAGTTACCCAACTCCCAGGGCAACACCGTTATCCTTATGGTGGTTGACCTGTTCTTGAAAATGTCATAGTATTCCACTTAAGAAGTTGCCCACATCCAAAGAACTGGCATCCATTTTTGCTCGGGAGATCTTCGCTTGCATAGGCTACCCACGGTTATCGTCTTGGACAGGGGTAGCCAGTTTGTGTCCAGGTTTTGGCGAGCCTTTTGTGCACAGTTAGGAATTCAGCTTTCCTTCTCTTCTGCATATCACCCGCAGTCCGATGGGACCGCAGAACGAGCCAACCAGTCCTTGGAACAGTTTCTACATTGCTATATTTCTGACCACCATAACTGGTCTGACCTGTTACCTTGGGCGGAGTTTGCTCACAATAGTGCCGTTAACACCGCTTCCCAATTTGTCCCCTGTTGCCTGACTCATTTGTTCCTCAGAGAATTCCTGCATTAGAGGAGCATCCCCGTAGTCTTCATTCCACTTGGGTACAGGTCCAAAAGTACTTGCCATGTGCCAGTGATAGGTGCAGGCTCCATGCTGACTGCAGACGCCTACCTGCGCCTTTCTACCAAGTTGGGGAGAGGGTCTGGCTGTCATCTCACAATCTGACTCTGTGTTCCCTCTCTGAAGCTGTTACCAAGGTTTATTGGGCCTTTCCTTATTCTCCGTAAGATCAACTCAGTGGCTTACACTATGGACCTTACTTCTAATATGCGTATTTCAAATGTATTCAATGTCTCCTTTGGTATGCAACCACTTCGTTACCACGTCCTCACCCAGTTCAGGTTGAGAACCAAGAGGAGTATATAATACAATCTATCATTGACTGCCGTAGGGGCATACAGTACCTGGTTCAGTGGAAAGGGTACGGTCCGGAGCAGCGCTCTTGGGTCTCATCCTCGGACGTCCATGCTACTGTCCTCCGTGCTTTCCATAGAGGTTTTCCCCTCAAACCTGGTGGCCCTCCGAGGGGGAGGGGTCATTGAGGAGGGGGTACTGTCTGGGCTGGGCTCAGCCCTCCATTCTCAGAGCCCAGGCTGCTCAGCTATCGGTTAATTGCCAGTACTCCAACATTCCCCAGTGACTCACCTGATGATCATATTCTGCTCATCAGTCAGCCTTGCTGGCTATTTAAACTGCCTGGATCAGATCCCCTGTACCTTCGCCTTGGTCAACATATCCGGATACTCTCTGCTGTGATTTCCTGTTAAAGACTTTTGCCTGGCTGACTCCCCTTCTGGTTCCTGATTCCGTTTGCTGCTTCTTACTATGCTGATCTCTGAATTCTTGTTTTACTGGCTTGTTCCGATTAACCGCTCTGGTTACCGAACCCTGGCTATGTTTTGACCACGTTTATTCTGTTTGTACTGCACTTCTGTCTGTCTGATTCATGGTTCAACAAAAGAAAAAGCAATAAATAAAAAAATTGAAGTCAGTCAGTGTCCCTAATTGCCACCATGGCAGTTATATTATGACTTTGAACTGCACTGGTGACTGTATGTTAACCACTTGCCGACCGCCCGCCGTGGCTTGACCCCGGCAAAGTGGTTCGTTATGGCAAACCGCCGTCGGCGGCCGCGAGAACGAGTATTGTGAGCAGGGCGTGCTCGTACGCTCACTGTGTTCCGGGGGGGCAGGGAACGGGTAGGACGGGCTCGATCTCCGCTGGCTACCCACGATGGCTCCCCCACAGTGAGAGAACGGAGGTCTGTGTATGTAAACACGGATCTCCATTCTGACTGAGGGGGGAAGGGATGTGATTACAGGCTTCCTGTATATGGAAGCCATGATCACTCCCCTCCCCCTGCCAGCCCAGCCCCCATACAGTTAGAACACACTGAGAGAACACAGTTAACCCTTAGAGCGCCCCCTCCAAGTTAACCCCTTCACTGCCAATGGCTTTTACACAATAATCAGTGCATTTTCATAGCACTGATTGCTGTATAAGTGCCAATGGTCCCAAAAAAGTGTCAAAATGGTCCGACATGTCTGCCACAATATCGCAGTACCGCTAAAAATTGCAGATCGCCACCATTACTAGTAAAATATAAAAAAAAAACATAAATGAACTCTCATTCGTAAACGCGGCCATTTTTGCGCAAGCCAATCAATAAATGCCGATTGCAATATTATTTTTTATTTTATTTTTTACCAAAAATATGAGGAAGAATATATAAATCGGCCAAATGAAAAAAATGTTTGTTTTTTTTTTTTTCAAAATTGGCACTCTTTTTTTTGTTTATAGCGGTGATCAGAAATGACGCGGAGGTGATCAAATACCACCAAAAGAGAGCTCTATTTGTGGGGGAAAAAAGGATGGAATTTTGTTTGTGTACAACGTTGCATGACCGTGCAATTGTCAGTTAAAGCGACACAGTGCCGAATTGCAAAAAGTGCTCTGGTCCTAAACTGGGAAACCCTTCTGGGGCTAAAGGGGTTAAAAAAAAAAATATGTGGTGTTTTTTTTTTTTTCATTTCCCAAACAATTATGACAAAAATGACAACTGTGTGTGGTGGGGGGGGGTTGGGGTTCTACTGTCCTGGCATTTTAGGGCCTCATTAAATGAGATCCGTCAGTATTTCAGGATTGATCAATTTTCAGATATACCGGTGCATCTCATAAAATTTGAATATCATCAAAAAGTTTATTTCAGTAATTCAATTCAAAAAGTGAAACTTGTATATTTTATATAGATGCATTACACACACAGAGTGATATTTCAAGCATTTTTTTCATTTAATTTTGATGATTATGGCTTACAGCTAGTGAAAACCCAAAATTCAGTATCTCAGAAAATTATAATTTCTCTTTCGTTCATTGACAGAGGCAGCCTCTAATCTTGACATGTGGGGTATGCACCTTTTACCACGAGTAGACTAGGCAGAACACAGTTCAGACAAAAAGCAAGCTACCTCCTCCCAGGGGGCAGTCCTCACTGCATAACCCCCTCCGCCCTGCTAGTACACCATTTTTTTTTCTGCCTAGTGCAAGGAGTAGCACCTAGGCTCCCTGCTGGGATCTGCGGTTCCCCAATTTCTTTGCATTCTTCATCATATCTTGAGAAAAAACAATCAAGTAGCCGGCTGGGTGACATGCTGGAGATCTTTAGGTCTAGGTGGTCTCCCCAGGGCGCCCGACAGATGCGAGGTATCCCTTAGCTGCCTGCGGGGTCGGCCGCATCGGGCCCCGTTCCGTGTGGGGCGGCCGGCAGGTTAAACGTCCCGCCAGCGCGCTCAGTGACCGAGCTGCGGCTCGCGTTGAGGCATCGCTTGGCCGACAGCTCCCTCCCCACCTGTAGGGGCAGCAGGCCTGTCTCGGGTGGCTACTCGCTGCACCCGTCTGGAAGGGTGAGTACGCTCCCCCCCCCCGGGGGTGCAGAGGGGGGGCTGGTGGGTGCCCTATCTCCCCCCCCCGGGCGAGGGTGGTTCCGTTGGTCGTTCTCCCCTCCCCCCACCCTCCGCACCGCATCCCGCCGCTTCTGCCTCAGTGCTGCTATTTTTGAGCCCCTCGACCAATTCGGCGATCGCTGCTATTTTTTCAGGGCCAGCCGCCATTTTGTCGGAGTCGCGGCCATCTTGGTGGTGGTTTGGCCTCTAGTGTTTGCTACGGCGGGCATTTTTGGTTGGTCTCCTGGTGAGCTTCTAGGGTGCTGTTTTTCTCATTCTGGATGGCGCGCTCGTCACGCGTGGGGGAGCTCAGCACGGCAGAGCGGCAGTGGAGGCAGGCCCCTTTCAGCAAGTATAGCTGGTTTCTCCCTGGGGTGCTGGTAGCAGCACAGTGCGGTCCTCCGGTGCATTTCCGGTCCGCCGTGCGGGGCTGACTGAGGGGTGGCCTGGGGTGGGGGTGCGGTCTGTAGGCCTCACTCTAGAGTCCAGGGGGTGGCACATGGCGGCTGAACTGGGTATGTCTGTTCCGGTAGGCTCCGCGGAGGCTCCGGTGGCGCTGGGACCTGTAGTCCCACTGGAAAACTTACTTCAATTTTGGGTTGTGGTACGGATGGTAACGGGTGTTCCCTGGTGGCTTCTGCTACGCGAAGATCTGCTGTCGCATGGGCCTATCCTGCACCCTGCTTTACACTTGCTGGCTTTGACGGCCTGGCCATTGAATCCCAGGTATTGAGGGATAGGGGGGTCTCTGAGTCAGTGATCCCCACCATGCTTAAGGCACGTAAGTCCACATCATGCAAGATCTATCACCGCACCTGGAAGGCTTATATGCTTGGTGCGAGGCTGGGGGGTGGAACCCCCGTTCCTTTTCAGTGACTCGTGTACTGGCTTTTCTTCAGCAAGGCCTGGATCAAAAGCTGGCTTTGAGTACCCTCAAGGGGCAGATTTCTGCCCTAGCGATTCTTTTCCAGCGTCCGTTAGCGACGCACTCTTTGATTCGTACCTTTGTACAGGGGGTACGGTCATGTGTCACCTCAGGTGCGGTCACCCCTGGCGCCGTGGGATCTGAACCTGGTACTTTCAGTACTGCAGAAGCCGCCATGTGAAAAGATCAGAGACATCTCTTTGCTGTTGCTCTCGCAAAAGGTGGCCGCCTTGGTGGCCATCCCATCCGCCAGGTGGGTGTCTGAGTTGGCAGCTTTGTCCTGTAGGTCTCCTTACTTGGTCCTGCACAAGGACAAGGCGGTGCTTCGCGTTTCTCCTTCGTTCCTTCCGAAGGTGGTTTCCGCTTTTCACATTAATGAGGACATTGTCCTTCCTTCCTTGTGCCCGCGCCCGTCTCATCCTAAGGAGGTTGCGTTGCATTCCCTGGATGTGGTGAGGGCTCTGCGGGTGTATTTGTCAGTCACGGCCTCCTTTCGGAAGTCGGATGCGTTGTTCGTGGTGCCGGATGGCCCGCGCAGAGGACTGGCGGCCTCGTCGGCCACTATCTCGCGTTGGATGAGACAGTCCGTGACCCGTGCGTACTGGGTTCGGGGTCAAAACCCCCCCCCCCCTTTCCGGTCACGGCTCATTCCACCAGGGCGATTAGTACTTCCTGGGCTTTCCGGCACCAAGCGTCAGTGTTTCAGGTGTGCAAGGCTGCCACTTGGACCTACGTTCACACCTTTGCTAAGTTTTACAAAGTTGATGTGTCAGCATCTGCGGATGCTGCTTTTGGCCGCAAAGTTTTGCAGGCAGCGGTGCAGGCGCGTCTGGCGCCTCCCGGAGAGTTATCCGTTGGGTACAGTTGTTCATGTGTTGCCTCCTCTTTGGTTTGACGCTGCTTTGGGACGTCCCCACATGTCAAGATTAGAGGCTGCATCTGTCAATGAACGAAAGGGAAAATAGGATTTTTGACTTACCGTAAACTCCTTTTCTCTGAGTTCATTGACAGACGCAGCACCCACCCCTCTGTGTTCTGAGTTTGTACTGCTTGTTATGAACTGGTGTGCTAGCAGGGCGGAGGGGGTTATGCAGAGTGAGGACTGCCCCCTGGGAGGGGCTAGCTTGCTTTTTGTCTGAACTGTGTTCTGCCTAGTGTACTCCTGGTAAAAGGTGCATACCCCACATGTCAAGATTAGAGGCTGCGTCTGTCAATGAACTCGGAGCAAAGGATTTTACGGTAAGTCAAAAAATCTTATTACATAAAACCAATAAAAAATCTTGGCTTACTGAAAAGTATGTTAATGTACAGTATAGTATGCACTCAATATTTGGTCAGGGCTCCCTTTGCATGAATTACTGCATCAATGCGCCATGGCATGTTGACGATCAGCCTGTGGCACTGCTGAGGTGTTATGGAAGCCCAGGTTGCATTAGATAGGGACCTTCGGCTCGTCTGCATTGTTTTTTCTGGCTTTCATCTTTCCCTTGACAATACCCCACATATTCTCTATGGGGTTTAGGTCAGGAGCGTTTACTGGCCAATCAAGCACATGCTCCCATGCCACACTGCATTGATGTAGTCATTTTTGCAAAAGGACCAAGGTGAAGGTGAAAAGGACAAAGGTATTGAGTGCATACTATACTGTACATGGACATACTTTTCAGTAAGCCAACATCTCTGTATTAAAAATTATTATTTTTTTTTAATTGAATTACTGAAATCAATTAACTTTTTGATCTTATAATTTTGAGATGCACCGTATACATACCATAGTTTGTGGACTCTATAGAACTTTCCTACAGACTAAATAATATACACTGATTTGGACTGGTTTCAACAAAGAAATGCAGCAGAATACATTTTGGGCTAAAGTTATGAAGAATAATTATTTTCAAACTTTTATAACAAACAAAGAAACTTTTTTTTTTTTCAAAATTTTCAGTCTTTTTTTGTTTAGTAAAAAATTAAAACCCAGTGGTGATTGAATGTCACCAAAAGAAAGCTCTAGTTCTGTGAACAAAATGATAAAAATGTAGTTTGGGGTACAGTGTTGTATGACATTGTCATTCAAGGTGTGACAGGGCTGAAAGATGAAAATTTGTCTGGGCAGGCAGGGGGTAGAAGTGCCCTGTTTTGAAGTGGTTAAGGATAGTGGCCATATAAAGCCATTTATTATCACATAGTTGTTTGGCTCCTTTTTAAATGATGATAGCTAAAATAACCCAAAGGGCCCTGATCAAAAGTTTACATACCCTGGAATGTTTGGCCTTGGTACAGACACACAAGGTGACACACACAGGTTAAAATGACAACTAAAGGGTCATTTCCTACAGCTGTGGCTTTTTAAATTGCAATTAGTGTCTGTGTATAAATAGTCAGAGTGTGTTAGCTCTGATGTGAATGCCTGGAGCAGGCTAGATACTAAGCCATGGGGAACAGAAAAACTGTGAAAAGACCTGCTTAACAAGGTAATGGGCACATTATAAAGATGGAAAAGGATATAAAAAGATATCCAAAGTCTTGAATATGCCAGTCGGTACTGCCCAATCTTTTATTAAGTCGAAAATTTATGGATCTCTTGACACCAAGCCAATGCAAGAAAGCCCAAGAAAGATTGCAGCCACAACTGCCAGAAGAATTGTTTGTGATGCAAAGAAAAACCCACAGGTGACCTCAGGTGAAATACAGGCTGCTCTGGAAAAAGACAGTGTGATTGTTTCAAGGAGCACAATACGACAATAGAGTTACAATATGCCTGGCAACCCTTGACACACCTTGCTGGGAGTGTAATCTGGAGTAACAAGACCAAACTTGAGCTCCATGGTTACAACCGTAAACGCTGTTTCGAGACAGGTCAACAAGGCTTATAGCAACAAGAATACTATCCCCACTGTGAAGCATGGTGGTGGCTCACTAATGAAAATTGATGGCAAGATAAATGCAGCATGTTATAAGAAAATACTATAAAACCTAATGAGGTCTAAGAGAACAGATCAAACTAAAAAGAGTGATCAATTGAACACAGACCCCCAAAGCCCTTAGGACCCCAAACCTGCGCCTCTGGATCAAACTGAATGTATAATAGAAAAGTTGGGCTGTTGGTAGCCCCCAGGAGCTGCTTAATAGAAACATACACTTAATCACAGAATACATCCATAAAAGAAATATAGCAGCGCTATACCTCCCAATCCATAAGGGTGAGAGATACACACATAGATCAATGTTTCATAATAAATTGTATCATAAATGAATGGCTACAAAAGCACAAACACATTTGACTGTATAAATCACCCAATGTGCAAGAGGTGATGCATAGGTTCAAAAAAGGACTAGAAATTAAATGTCCAAAATAAATGTAGTTGAGCAGTTAATTGTCTCATTACTTTGGAATCCAACACCACACCGTGCAAGATAGAAGCAAATGTGACCACTTCCCCAAAAGTTTGAACTCTTACCAAAAGTGTTTGCCAGGCATTTTCTTGCCCAGGCATCAGCGCTGTCTGTGCTACACCGGCACCTGTGGGGCTGATGATCTGTGCTCATTCCATTTCAGTGTCATCCATTTATAAAAGCAAAAACCAGGACCGGGACATAGTGTGATATTGTTTGCACATTTATGAGTTAAAAACACACACAAACTGTCCCCCAACAGGTATTCTCCTTACCCCGTACACTTTAAATGCAAGCAGGAAAAAAAAAACTCAGAGGGACGCAAGTATTGACCATCCCTGGAGCCCTTGCAGACACCGTTGAGTAGTCACTCCTTCACTCCCGACCAGTGGGGATTAGGATCGCTCTCTTGCCCTCCTATGCTGCGGGAACCATGCAACCAATCAGATGCGTTACGTCAATGGACTTCCAACAAGTGATCTGGCTGCATGGTCGGAATCACTTAAATACAATCATTCATCACTTGCGCCTGCACCTCCCAGTGTCCGCTTCTGGTGTCTCCAAGGAGCAGGGAAAGCCAACATCCACGTCCCATGACACAAATGGATGTAGCGTTTATATAAATACAGGTTATTATACTTCAGATACACACTGCAATCCAAAGGTACAAACAGTGTCGGTTTCGACTGCCCTATCATATCATACATGACCCAAAGGGATAGTTCTTTCGCATACAAGATCTAATTTATGCATTTGCTTTAACCCACATCGTATCAACCAGGTCTGCAAAATTGTATGTGAAATAGAATTCTGCTCTATGTTAATAAAAATTATTAAAAATATATATTATCAAAAAAATAATGAAAAGACAAATTAATTAATTACCACATATCTGAAATTCACTTGATGCTAGCTCCAAGGAAAGGACATTAATACTGAGCTGCACCAGAAAGACCTATATCCTAGTGGTCACTACAATCCATATAACTCTATAACCCCCACCTGGGTTATTAGACACTGACTTTATAAGAACAGAGAGCTTATATCCAGAGGACATCCCACTTATTGCCATTATTGATAATGACAATTATTCATAGATGTGCAGTAGGTATACCTACATATACAGGAAAAAATAAATCCCCGATCATTCAAGATATACCTCATATAGACCATAAATGCTGGTCTCCATGGATTTGATTCAAACAGTATCCCAATATTCTCAAAATTAGTGATTATTGAAGTCAAGTCAAGTTAAGAAGCTTTTATTGTCATTTCAACTATATATAGCTGATGCAGTACATAGTGTAAATGAAACAACGTTCCTCCAGAACCCAGGTGCTACATACAACATCCTAAACAACAGTCACAGAGACAGACAGAAACACAGAACCAGTAGAAAGGTCCTCACCACATAAAGTGCATTTGTGCAACTGGGGCAAACAGTGCAGAAAGACACACAAGACAGTGCAGGACAGCACAGGACAGTGTGGAACAATACACAAAGCACAAAATAGCTCTGCCAGTAAACCTGTCCTAACCAGATAAGGTGCACAGTAGAAGAAAATGTAAACAATACTATTTCAGATTAAAACCTACAGCAGCAACAAAGGTAAAGTGAACAGTGACAGGAAAAATTGTGGACAGAATATTTATGCAAAATAGCAAATGGCAGTGATCCTGGAAGATGTGCAAAAAAACAGCATGTAAACATTTTTTATGTTAGTGAATTAGTGTGAGTGGTACTGAATGATGATGTTGAGTCCGCTTTGTGCAGATCAGTCACACAGAGTTCCGTTCAGCTCTTTGTTGAGGAGCCTGATGGCTTGAGAAAAGAAACTATTGCACAGTCTGGATGTGGCAGCCCGAATGCTTCGGAACCGCTTCCCTGATGGTAGGAGAGTAAAAAGTGCGTGTGACGGGTGTGTGTGGTCATCCACAATGCTGTGTGCTTTGCGGATGCAGCGTGTGGTGTAAATGTGCATGATAGAGGGGAGAGAGACTCCAATGATCATCTCGGCTGTCTTCACTATCCTCTGTAGGCTCTTGCGATCCGAGACGGTGCAATTTTCAAAACAGGCAATGATGCAGCTGCTCAGGATACTCTCAATGGTCCCTCTGTAGAATATGGTCAGAATGGGGGGAGGGAGGTGAGCTCTCCTCAGCCTTCTCAGAAAGTAAAGACGTTGCTGGGCTTTTTTGGTGATAGAGCTGGTGTTGAGTGACCAGGTGAAATTGTCCGCCAAGTGAATACCAAGGAATTTGGTGCTCTTGAACCAATTAACAGTAATAATTCAGACACAAGATTACACAGGAAAATAAATTTGAAAGGTGATTAATAAATGCATTGAGGTCCAACTCCATAATAAGCCCCCCACCCCCCGGAAATAAACTATTCATCAGGTATATCCACTGGTTTTCTCGCTGTGATAACTCTCTAATGCGATTAGTACCCCTCCAGGATGAGAAAACACAGTCTATACCACAAAATTGCAAAAGTGTAGGGTCCCTATTGTGCTTCAGCCTAAAGTGCATAGAGACTCTATGATGTCTAAAACCCTTTTTTATGTTGGCTAAGTGTTCTCTTATATGCACTCTCAATAGCTTCTTTGTGCGGCCTATATAATACAAACTGCATGGACACCATAAAAGACAACATACGAAGAATTACAGGTTATGAATTAATTTATGTCAAAAACTCTACATGCTGTATTTGTGAACTGGGTTCGGCCCCTATTTTGAATTCTAAATGATTTACATGCCTTACACTTTCTGCAAGGAAAGAATCCTTTTTTTGTCTATAGGAAATTTGCATCTTCCGGGGACATCCAGCACTTTTTTAACTATTTTGTCCCCAAATGACGGAGCCTTCCTATAGATACATTTGGGAGCTTCTGGTAACAGGGGACCAAGGTCTCTATCTAAATGTAAAATGTGCCAATGTTTTTTGAACACCTCCTTCACTTCTTTGTGTTGGCAATGAAAGTCAGATAAAAAACTGTATTGATGGGGATTTTCCTGATGATCAGTCCCTTTATCCTTCAGGCATACATCTCGTGGAATCATAGCTACTTCCTTTATGGTTTTATCCAGAACTTCAGACAATAGCCTTTTTCCTTAAATTTAGTTTTTAGATGATTGGCCTGTTCATTATAGTCCTCTATCCTACTACAGTTTCTTCTCACTCATAAACTGTCCTTTAAGGATATTCTTGATCCAATTAGGGTGGTGACCACTCCTAACTGACAGAACTGAGTTCCGATCTGTTGGCTTGAAGAATACTTTCGTGATCAGTTTTGAGGCTACTTTTTCAATCACAACATCTAGGAAATGTATAGAGGTGTCACTTATTTCATATTCCAATCTGATATTATGATCATTTTGATTCAAACATTTTAAGAAATTTTCTGCCGACTCTTTGGTTCCTCTCCAGATCAGTATCAGATTGTCTATATATCTTTGATAATATATCAGATGAGGAGTCTGATCTCTATAGATGGTCCTGTCTTCCTATTCTGTCATAAACAGGTTGGCGATGCTGGGGGCACATTTTGCCCCCATAGCAACACCAACCTGTTGGCTAAAGAACATACCTCCATACCAGAAATAATTGTGTATCATGCTATAATAGTCCACTATTTTCCCAAGAAACTTTTTTTGAATAAACGGTATATGTTCCCGTTTACTCAATGCCCAATTAAGGGCTAACATTGCATCTTCATGCTGGATAATTGTGTACAATGAAGCCACATCTACTGTAATGAGAAATATCTGGTCATCCTCCTGAAAAGTGATCTCCTCCAAAGATTTTAACAGGTCTTTAGTGTCTCTTAGGTAGACCTTGGTATTTTGTACACTCGACTGTAGAAACCTGTCCAGATACTCCCCCACTCCGGAGTTAACTGAACCAATGCCATTCACAATTGATCGCGCTGGTGGTACTTCTGTGTTCTTGTGTATTTTGGGGAGGGTATAGATGACTGGGATCCGGCACACACTTGGTATCAAGTATCTCTTTTCTCTTTTATTCAACACATGCACTCTATAACCCCAATTCACTAATTCCTCAAGTTGTTTGACAAACTTCCATCGGGTCTCCTGAGATTTTTCTATATGTAGACTTATCATTAAGCATTTCTCTTAGTTGGTCATGATAAAAATCCTTATCCAATATCACCACACCTCCACCCTTATCCGCTGGACGGATGATAATTTCTCTTCTGTCTTCCAGCTGTTTGATACCCTCTATAATGTACTACAGGTTTACCCCCTTCTTCAGTTGTAACTTCTCTAGGTCCTTTAGGACCAAAGTTTTAAACACCTCTATGGGCTGGTTATTAGGAACCTGAGGGTTGAAAGTGGACTTGTTCCGCAGGCCACTATCAACCGCGTTGATTGAGGAAATGCTTCTTCAAACTCAAATTCCTAATGTACTTATGGGCATCTATATACACTTTAAACGTATTCAACGGCCTATTAGGGGCACTTTTCAAACCTTGGTTAAGAATGTTCAGTTCTTTGTGGTCAATTTCACATGACTCAAATTATACAGTATGTCACAAAAGTGAGTACACCCCTCACATTTTTGTAAATATTTTATTATATCTTTTCATGTGACAACACTGAAGAAATTACACTTTGCTACAATGTACAGTTGTAAATGTACAGCTTGTATAACAGTGTAAATTTGCTGTCCCCTCAAAATAATTCAACACACAGCCATTAATGTCTAAACCGCTGACAACAAAAGTGAGTACACCCCTAAGTGAAAATGTCTGAATTGGGCCCAATTAGCCATTTTCCCTCCCTGGTGTCATGTGACTCGTTAGTGTTACAAGGTCTCAGGTGTGAATGGAAAGCAGGTGTGTTAAATTTGGTGTTATCACTCTAACTCTCTCATACTAGTCACTTGAAGTTTAACGTGGTACCTCATGGCAAAGAACTCTCTGAGGATCTAAAAAAAAGAATTGTTGCTCTACATAAAGATGGCCTAGGCTATAAGAAGATTGCCAAGACCCTGAAACGGAGCTGCAGCATGGTGGCCAACACCATACAGCGGTTTAACAGGACAGGTTCCACTCAGAATAGGCCTCGCCATGGTCAATCAAAGAAGTTGAGTACATGTGCTCAGCATCATATCCAGAGGTTGTCTTTGGGAAATAGACGTATGAGTGCTGCCAGCATTGCTGCAGAGGGGTGGGGGGTCAGCCTGTCAGTGCTCAGACCATAAGCCACACACTGCATCAAATTGGTATGCATGGCTGTCGTCCCAGAAGAAAGACTCTTCTAAAGATAATGCAAAAGAAAGCCCGCAAACAGTTTGCTGAGGATGCACAGACTAAGAACATGGATTACTGAAACCATGTCCTGTGGTCTGATGAGACCAAGATAAACTTATTTGGTTTAGATGGTGTCAAGCATGTGTGGTGGTAATCAGGTGAAGAGTACAAAGACAAATGTGTCTTGCCTACAGTGAAGCATGGTGGTGGGAGTGTCATGGTCTGGGGCTGCATGAGTGCTGTCGGCATTGAGGAGCTACAGTTCATTGAGGGAACCATGAATGCCAACATGTACTGTGACATACTGAAGCAAAGCATGATCCCCTCCCTTTGATGAGCTACAGTTCATTGAGGGAAACATGAATGCCAACATGTACTGTGACATACTGAAGCAAAGCCTGATCCCCTCCCTTCGGAGACTGGGCTGCAGGGCAGTATTCCAACATGATAACCATCCCAAACACACCTTCAAAACAACCACTGCCTTACTGAAGAAGCTGAGGGTAAAGGTGATGGACTGGCCAAGCATGTCTCCAGACCTAAACCCTATTGAGCATCTGTGGGGCATCCTCAGACAGAAGGTGGACTAGCGCAAGGTCTCTAACATTCACCAGCTCTGTGATGTCGTCATGGAGGAGTGGAAGAGGACTCCACTGGCAACCTGTGAAGCTCTGGTAAACTCTATGCCCAAGAGGATTAAGGCAGTGCTGAAAAATAATGGTGGCCATGCAAAATATTGATACTTTGGGCCCAATTTGGACATTTTCACGTAGCGGTGTACTCACTTTTGTTGTCAGCAGTTTAGACATTAATGGCTGTGTGTTGAGTCATTTTGAGGGGACAGCAAATTTAAGCTGTTATACAAGCTGTGTACTCACCACTTTACATTGTAGCAAAGTGTCATTTCTTTAGTATTGTCGCATGAAAAGATATAATAAAATATTTACAAAAATGTGAGGGGTGTACTCACTTTTGTGAGATACTGTATATTCCATTATTCATGGTTCTCTCCTTCGCTTTTTGGGATTGCTTTCTTCTTCCTGCCCTGCAACCTCTCTGCCTGCAGGGCCTAGAAATCCAGGATTATCCCAATATTGACATTGGGGGGGATAACCCCTGCCTCTCCCTCGATTGTGTGGGGGGTAGTACTGGCAATTCTGCCCTGGATCCTGCCTGTAACCATAACCCGTCTGACGATGTCCTAAAAAAGGCCTCGTCCTATATGATTGGCCCCTACTCAGAGGGTGAAAACGGTTATGCGCTGGGTCTCTGTGATCTGCATATCCATAATCTGCAGTGGATGCAGAATCCACCCCATTATTTTCGTACTGCTTTGTATTCAATCTCCTTGGATTACCTCTCAGTCTAGATGATGGTGGTCTGGGTGTATCCTGGACCCATTCAGCCCCTGATTCTTACTCAGCTGTACTCCCATAATTTGAAGGCCTCAGAGTGTCCACATTGGCCCTCCGTGGGGTCTCCACTGCAATTTTTTGTTTAGATTGTTTACTGGAGGGTTGTTGTTGCACTCCCAACTTCACCAGGAACTTCTTCCTTTGCCAGAATTAGAGCTTTTTGCCACAAAAAAAACATTAGTTTTAAAATCTTGTAGATCCCTTTTAAATTTTTTTACTTTTTTCTTCTGGGTATCTCGGTCTATCTACTCCAACTTCTTTTTTATCATTAGATTGAATTCCTTCATATCACTAGTATCCTTGATAGGATCCAGTTTGATTTGAATCTCTTTAATTTTATTATGAATCCTTTCTAATTTAATTGTATTTCTTTTAAGGACCAGACTTTGCAGTTCCCTCTGAGATCTACAAAAAAAACTCATACCATTCATCCAGAAAGCATTGGTCATCTAATCCGTCTTGCGGGGCTACCTCCCATCTCATGCTTCTGAATATTAAATTCTCTTTTAGGTAGTGTTCAAAAGTAAGGGCATCCCACCAGGTTTTCACCTGTTTCTCTAAAAGGTGATCTAATGTCTTAAATAACACAATAAAATCTCCTTCATTCTCAACCATAGATATGTCTACTGAAAAGACAGTTCCACTGTCTAATTTACGATTAATAAGGAAATGAATTCCTTCCATGGCAGCAAGTAATGCAAAAAGTAATCTATAAAACCTAATGAGGTCTAAGAGAACAGATCAAACTAAAAAGAGTGATCAATTGAATACAGGCCCCCAAAGCCCTTAGGACCCCAAACCTGCGCCTCTGGATCGAACTGAATGTATAATAGAAAAGTTGGGCTGTTGGTAGCCCCCCCAGCAGCTGCTTAAACATACACTTAATCACAGAATACATCCATAAAAGATATTTAGCAGTGCTATATCTCCAAATCCATAAGGGTGAGAGATACACACATAGATCAATGTTTCATAATAAATTGTATCATAAATGAATGGATACAAAAGCACAAACACTGATATAAATCACCCAATGTGCAAGAAGTGATGCATAAGTTAAAAAAAAAAAAATTTATATGTATATATAAGAAAATACTGGCAGACAATTTACATTCTTCAGAACGAAAGCTGCGCATGGGACACTTTTGGACACAACAATGACCGTAAGCACAAGGCCAGGTTGACCCTCCAGCGGTTACAGCAGAAAAAGGTGAAGGTTCTGGAGTGACCATCACAATCTCCTGATTAACATCATTGAACCACTCTGGGGAGACCTTAAATGTGTGCTTCGGCAAGACAACCGAAGACTTTGCTGACCTGGAGGCATTTTTCCAAGATGAATGGGCCACTATACCACCTGCAAGAATTTGGGGCCTCATAGACAACTATTACAAAAGACTGAAGGCTGTCATTGATGCTAAAAGGGACAATGCACAGTATTAAGAACTAAGGGTATGCAGACTTTTGAACAGGGGTGCTTTTCATTTGTTTACTTGTTGCCATGTTTTGTTTTATGATTGTTCCATTCTGTTATGACCTACAGTTGAATATGAATTCTATAAGAATAAAAGAAATGTTTTGCCTCACTCATGTTTTCTTTAAAAATGGTACAGTATATCACCAATTCCCCAAGGGTATGCAAAATTTTTAGCACAACTGTACATGCATGTGCGTATGCATGTCTGTCCCTTACGTTTACTCCTGAGCACTATGCTCTGTGTGTTACACATACCTGACCCCTGCACACTGTACTTTTAAGCTCCTTTGAGGGAGCAGGGGATGGGACTGAGACATACTGTCTATGTCTATGGACACAGGCAGCATGGCTATGGGTCTGTCTGCACGAGGGCCCTCATAGGAAATGGCTTTCTATGGGGGCACTTGCCAAAGAGGAGGAACCACGAGCGCCTGCAGGGGACCCCAGAAGAGGAGGTTTGGGGTTGCTCTTTGCAAAACCATTGCACGGAGCCAATATGTGTGACACGTTTAAATATTTAAAAAAAAATTAGAAGCTTTAGAAACACTTTAAGCCTTTGTAAACTGTGGCCATTAGGATCCTGCAAATGTTTGCTATTCTTGGCAATATTGTATTAGCTCCTTCAGGATAAATGGAGAATGTTCGTGAACAGCAATTTTCATTTACCAGAGATATGCAATTGTGCAGAGGTCTGGGCTTTGGTTGGGTCATATTTATATGACCCATATGATGCAACATATACATGCTCATATGCCCCTTCATTTCCTTTTCTCAAGAGAGAATAAATTCAGCTAATCTTTCCTCATGGCTGAGCTCCTACATGCCCCTTGTTAGTTTGGTTGCCCTTCTCTGCACTTTCTCCAGTTCACTGATATCCTTTTTGTGAACTGGTGCCCGAAACTGAAATGCACATTTCAGATGAGGGTTTACTATTTATTTGTACAGGGACAAAATGCTTTCTGGACTCTATACCTCCTTTAACCACTTGCCAACCCGCTCACGAAGATATACTGCGGCAGATCGGCTCTCCTGCGTGAACTGACGTACCGGCACTTTGGTCCGTGCATGTGGGATTGTGGGCAAACCCGCGATCACTCTGTGTAAAAAAAATAAATAACAGTCCATAAATCTATCCCGTATTTTATAGATGTGACAACTTTTGCACAAACCAATCAATATACGCCTATTGTAATTTTTTTTTTTCAAAATTGTCGGTCTTTTTTGTGCAAAAAATAAAAAATGCAGAGGTGATGAAATACCACCAAAAGCAAGCTCTATTTGTGGGAAAAAAGGACATCAATTTTGTTTGGGTACAGCATCGCACAACCATGCAATTGACAGTTAAATTGACGCAGTGCCGTATCGCAAAAAAATGGCCTGTGTGCAAAAGAGGGAATATAGCGCTGCCAAGTCATGCTCTATGTGCAATACATAGTGCAATGCATTCAAGTGTGCAAAAAATGTAATAAAGTGTATGGTGTGCAAAACCAATCATATATAATAATGATCAAACCATAATTAATTGATCGAATGTGTAAAATCTATGATATTAAACCTGTGCAAAACTGCAGTGAAAATTGTGCTAGATAAGTCCCATATATAGGTAAGTGGAAAATTGTTATAAAAATAAAAAAATATAATACCCCAATGTCTGTTCAAGAAAACAAAAATATATTTGTGTTGTCTTTTAACCACTTCCCCCCCGGCCTATTGACAAATGACGGCCAGGCGGGGGGTTCGTTATCCTGACTGGACGTCATATGATGTCTTAAGGATAACCCGCAATCGCACGCCCCCGGGGGCACGCATCGCAGAGATCGGTGGTGCCGTAGGTCAGTCTGACCCACCGCATTACCGACCGTCGGAAGCCATCGGAAGCCTTTTACCATGTGATCAGCCGTGACCAATCACGGCTGATCACAGTGTAAATAGGAAGAGCCGTTTATCGACTTTTCCTCTGCTCAGGTTTACAGACCTGAGCAGTGGAGAGCCGATCGGCTGCTCTCCTGGCGCAGGGGGGCTGCGCTGAACGTTTATCAGTGCAGCCCCTCTCAGGATCACCCCACTGGACCACCAGAGAGCTGACCAGGACCACCAGGGAGCCCCCCTCGGGACACCATGAGGAGGCCGCCCAGGACCACCAGGGAGACAATATGGAGGCCGCCCGGGGCCACCATGGAGCCCCCACTAGACCACCAGGTAAGGGCAATACAGTGCACTGTAGGGATGGCACTGTGCCCATATATGATGCCTGCCAGTGCCATCCCTAACAGTGCTATATACACCAGTGCCACCTATCAGTGCCCACCTGTGCCACCTATCAGTACCCAGCAGTGCCATCTATCAGTGCCCAGTGCCACCTACCAGTGCTGCCTATGAGTGCCCATCAGTGCCGCATATCATTGCGACTTATCAGTGCCCATCACTGCTGCATATATGTGCCTCATCATCAGTGCAACTTTATCAGTGCCATCTCATCAGTGCCAGTCTGTACTGCCTCATCAGTGCCTGTCAGTGATGGAGAAAATGTACTTATACAAAGTTTTATGACAAAAACAAAGAAAAACATTTTTTTTCAAAGTTTTTATTTTTGCAGCGCAAAAAATAAATACCACCAAAAGGAAGCTCTATTTGTGCGAACAAAATGACAAACATTTTTTTTGGGTGCAGCGTCGCACGACCGCGCAATTCTCATTCAAAGCGCAACAGCACTGAAAGCTGAAAATTGGTCTGGGCGGGAAGTGTTTTAAGTGCCTGGTATTGAAGTGGTTAAAAGCCAAAAGCCTGATATAAGCAGGTGAAAGAAACAGTATCGTTTATAGAGGTATTAATTGTCAAACAATGAAAGAAAATCCAGGATGTTCCTATGGCAGGTAGATCTGAGAGAAATACATATAAAACAGTCCCAGAAGATTCCCTTAAACTGTAGTAGCAGAATCCATCAAAAGTGATCCGTGCAGTATCAGGATATATTATGCAGATATGTGAGGTCCACTGTTGCTCCCCTCCAGGGTCCCCAATTACCAGAAAACGCTACCCCTGCAGGGGTAAACTGCATGTAGGCTGTCACTGGTATGGATGTTCCTTTAAGGGTTGTACCTCCGCTGTACAGATGGACTCATATCCAGAGAGCTCCAGTATACATATATTGGAATGAGAGAATGGGAACTCCTCTGCTGCTTCTTCCAGCGACATCTCCTCTCTACTTCCCATAGAGAAATTCCCCACCTATTGCAATTTTTCTTTCTAAAATATGTAGAAAAAACATATTAGCCTTTTTTTTTTCTTTTGAAGTACCGTAATAAAAAGCTTTATTGTGCTACAAACACATAAAAAGGTCTCCACTTATCCGTAGATATGAAGTAAAAATCAGGAAGCAAACAAACTGCAGTCCCGTGCAGCGGTCACATCTATTGACGGTGTGCGTTCCAAAAACAGCCAATGCCTAACCGGAAGTCCGTGGTCGGACGCAACGTAATTGTGCACCTAATCTCAGACTTATGTGTTTCGTCATTCAAGACTTCATCAGAGGCGGCCATCTTGGTGCACCCGTTGTAAATAGTCTAGACCAGAATGCGCCATCTTGCCACACCTGGGGTGGCTAAAAAAAGGTTTTAAAATTACGGCTGATGTTAAAAGAGGAGAGTATAAGCAAGATTGAGTAGAGCTCTGTTCATTGAAGGTTAATTAGAAACTATATTCAAGAAGACAGAATGTATGTATATGTGCAAAAAGGCTAAAAATGATATATTATTTAAAATTATATATTAAAAGGTTTTATGTATTAATTAAAAGGCTATGTATAAGTGAAAAATGCGAACCGGAAAAAGGTCCCCTAGTGGCAAAAGGACGAACTAATGCAGCTTTATTCCTAAATGCAATCCCTGATATTACCATGTAAAAACAGATAAAATGCAAAGTTTCAAATACAGATACAATATTATTAAACGTGCAATATAATATAATAATAGGAAAAGGTGAAATAAATAAAATGGGGGGACTTAAGTACATTGGAAAGACAAATTATATATATTAGAGGAACAAAATATATATGAAAAAGACAAAAGGTGTGTGTGTATATATATTTTTATATATATATATGTATATATATATATGGGACTCTGAAAGGAAGAGGTTTATATCCCTATTATATGTATAAATTAAAGTGACTGATAAATTCAAAAATTGGAAATGAAGCAATTCAGATCAATATCAATGTTCAGGCCTCCAGGGTGTAAAACCCAGAGTCTGTAGATCCATCTGGTCTCATTCTGTGAAATTTATATCTTCCTATTACCTGGTGGTTCTGCCCACATATTGTAAATGTTAGGGACACTCTATCACGTATGTTACATGGGTGCTATTGCAGGTGATGAGTACCCGGATTTCAAATTCTCTTTTCGCTGTATTGGACTTGAAAGATACTCTTTTGTTCGGTTTCTGCAGGGTAGGCATCTTCCACATCTATAGAATCCCTTCATTTCCTTAAATAGTGAGATTTTCTTTGGGGGGGGGGGGGGGGGTCAAT
>BLSH010051061.1:490214-503322 GCA_018402905.1 Glandirana rugosa
TTGGCTTTAAACATATATTCTTTCGGGGTAGAAATTCTTTGGTAGAACAAGTATTACAATAACTGGGCCCTGCATTTCCTTAAATAGTGAAATTTTCTTTGGGGGGGGGGGGGTCAATAACATTATGAACAAGATGGTTTCTTAAAGATGGGGCTTTCTTATATACAAATTTCGGTTTATCCGGTAAGATTTTGGAAAGGGTCCTGTCAGACTTGGGAATGGGCCAATATTTCCTCGCTATTCGTTCTACTGAATGTTATTGTCTATTATATCCAGTGGTAAAAGCCAGGTCAGTATAGGCTTCTTTTTTCTTCTCTTTTTTCTGAAGCAAAGAATTCCTATCTCTCTATCTGATTTCTACCTTCAAATGTGTTAAATTCAGGTCTGAATAACCCTTCTCCTTAAATGTATTTACCATAATCTCAGCTTGTATGCCATAATCTGCAAGGGAGTTGCAATTTTGGCGTAACCTCATAAGTTGTCCCTCTTTCCATTTAGGATGGTGGCAGCTAGAGGTAGGTATATACCCATTTTGATCGGTGGGCTTGAAAAAGGTCTTCGTATGTAAAGCTCCATTATTTTTGAAAATCTGTAGGTCCAGATAGTTTATCTGCTGGTAATCTCATTTACCCCGTGAAAGCAATATTATAGCTGTTCTGATTGATTTTCTCCAAAAGGGATTTCAATGATTCAGGTGACCCTTCCCACAGAATGAGAACATTGTCTATCTCTGGTAAAATTTCAGGTTTGCAACACTAGGGGCACAATGAGCCCCCGTGGCCACACCTTTAGTCTGGACATAATACTCTTTCTTATACCAGAAATAATTGCTTTCCATGGCTAATTGTAAACCTTCCAAGATGAAGCCAATCTGTTCCTGTTTCAATTCTGTGTTCTGTTGTAGAGCTTTTTTTACTCCCTCTAGTCCATCTCTTTGACAATACTAGTGTATAATGAGCTGACATTGATTGTGGTGAGGATAACATTGTCCACTCCTTTTTGTTGTTCTAACTCCTGTAGCAATTGTGTGCTATCCCTAAGATACGACCTACCTTTCTGGACCAATGGTTTTAAAAATTGGTACAAGTATTCCCCCAGGCTCGAAAAAAGTGAATCAATCCCACTAATTATGGGTCTCCGGGGTGGTTTGGTAAGCCTATTGTGTATCTTAGGGAGATAGTATATCACGGGGGTCTTTGAGGATTCGGATACAATGTATCTAGCATCTTTCTTATTCAACGTGCCACTTTCTTTCCCTCGGTTCAACAGATCCTTGAGTTTCTTGCTATATTGTTTTTTAGGATTACTTTTCAACTTTTTGTAGGTGTTCCCTACTTTCAAGAGATTTTACATCCTCTTCGTAATATTTCTTATTGCGTATCACTAGGCCTCCGCCATTGTCTGCCGGCCTAATTACCACCTCCTTTTTCTTGCCTAAATCTTTGATAGTTTCCAGATGTTGTTTTTCCTTCGCACCTGTTGCTTTATCTTCTTTATATCACTTTCCACCATCTTCTTAAATGCACCTATACATTCACCTCCTGGAACTTTGGGATTGAAGACGGAATTATTCCGCATGTTAGTATGTGAGAATCCTGTACTATCCATTTGTATATTTTCCCCTTTTAACTGCTTCAATACTGGGCACTTTCACCCCCTTGCTTCCCAGACCAATTTTCAGCTTTCTGTGCTCTCGCACTTTCAATGAGAATTGCGCGGTCATGCTGCACTGTACCCAAATGAAATTCTTATAATTTTGTTCACACAAATAGAGCTTTCTTTTGGTGGTATTTAATCGCGACAGCGGTTTTTATTTTTTTTGCGATATTGCGAAAAATTTGAAAAAAAAAAACCCAATATTTTCTACTGTTTTAAAAGAAATTCAATAAAATCTATTTTTGTCATAAATTTATGCCAAAATGTATTCTGCTACATGTCTTTGGTAAAAAAAAACCGAATAAGTGTATAATAATTGGTTTGTGTGATCACGGACAGCTGTACGCAGATAATCATGTACAGATGTGTGCATATTCTTGAACCATACATAACTGCGCTATCCTGTAAGAAAATTAAAATCTCAATCTAAACACAGCTGCAGAATGCCAAGTGGGGGATTGGCCACTGAAGAACAAATAAAAATGGAAAAAAATTCTGCGCTTGTGTCACAAACTCACAGCAAATAAACTTACAATTAAATCAAACCCATGTGTAACTCAAAATGTGGCATATAAATGTGAAATAAAATCTGAAATAACAAAATAAGTGTGTAGGTCAACGTAAATCATAAATAACCTTACACAAAAATGAGTGAAACAGACAAAAGTCCATAGAATATAAGTATTAAATTCAAAAGTCCAAAATATATAGTGAATTCCAGGTGTAATGACAGCCAGTACATTCATATATAGAGTCCTCCACCACACCAATCCAATTGTGCACGGTTCCTCCACCAGACAAAAGTTCCCCTTACCAGAGCTCCATGACCCTCTATTATGGAGGGTCAGTGAACGCTTGCGTGGACACCAGGCCTCCACTCAGCCTCTGATAATGGATGTTCACTATTTCAACTTTCAATGCTTGTCATGGGGTCCGTGCAACCATATGGAAGGAAGACCGCAATAGTATAATACCATTAAA
The DNA here is from genome assembly GCA_018402905.1 of Glandirana rugosa. Lineage (NCBI taxonomy): Eukaryota > Metazoa > Chordata > Amphibia > Anura > Ranidae > Glandirana > Glandirana rugosa. The sequence continues at coordinate 492,852 of BLSH010051061.1, forward strand.
AGCAAACACGTTTAATAAAAAATATTGCACTTACAGGAAATCCAAAATTAGTAGGCGCTGAATATCAGAATAAAACCATGAACAGAATAGCGGTGGGATCCAAAACAGCACTTCAGCTCAATCAATTTCCATTCTTCTGGAGCATCAAGATGTGTGCATATGATCACAAGGACATATGTGTGCAGCTTATGATTGGGACAGATGACTACCCGGCTGTATATATGCAGTGGCCAGGTGGTAAGTGGTTAAAGGGAAAAAAGGCTGCTGCCTTCCCTAGGAAGCCTCACATTGAGGCAGCCAATGTGGTGTGTGCAAAAGAGGGAATATGGCGCTGCCAAGTAGTGCTCTATGTGCAATACATTCAAGTGTGCAAAAAATGCAATAAAGTGTATGGTGTGCGAAAACAATCATATATAATAACGATCAAACCATAATTAATTGATCAAATGTGTAAAATCCATGATATTAAACCTGTGCAAAACTGCAGTGAAAATTGTGCTAGATAAGTCCCATATATTGGTAAGTGGAAAATGGTTATAAAAATAAAAAATATAATACACCAATGTGCGTTCAAAAAAACAAAAATATATTTGTGTTCTCCTTTAAAAGCCAAAAGCCTGATACAAGCAGGTGAAAGAAACAATATTGTTTATAGAGGTATTAATTGACAAACAATGATTGAAAAGCTGGGATGTTCCTATGGCAGGTAGATCTATGAGAGAAATACAGTCCCAAAAGATTCCCTGTATTTATTGTAGTAGCAGAATCCATCAAAAGTGATCCGTGCAGGATATATTATGCAGATATGTGAGGTCCACTCGTGCTCCCCTCCAGGGTCCCCACTTACCAGATAACGCCACTCCTGCATGGGTAAACAGCATGTAGGCTGTCACTGGTATGGATGTTCCTTTAAGGGTTGTACCTCCGCTGTACAGATGGACTCATATCCAGAGAGCTCCAGTATACATATATTGGAATGAGAGAATGGGAACTCCTCTGCTGCTTCTTCCAGCAATGTCTCCTCTCTACTTCCCAGAGAGGAATTCCCTGCCTATTGCAATTTGTTTCCTAAAATATGTAGAAAAAACAAATTGGCCTAAACTGATGAATACATTAGTTTTTTTATATATATATATTTTTTTGGATATATATTATAACAGATAGTAAAAAAAAATGTTTTTTCTTTTCAAAATTGTCGGTCACGTGACGCCAGGGTCGGAGTCTGTCATGTCCTGGTTGGCTGGAGCCTGTTGAGAGCGAGGCTTGCAGCACATTCCGCGCCCTCAGTGTTCCGGAACACGTTCGCAATGTAAGCGGCAGCATCAGAAACTCCTTACCGGCACGACTGAGTTCAGTGGCCCCGCTGCATAGGACGACCATTGGATCTTTGGCCACCTAGTGCTTTGCAGTGGAAAGAAGTGAGAGACCACCTAGATGGGGTAATGTGACATACGCTGCATATGACTGTATCATTACCCATGACTGCACAGTCCCACTGTTTGGACATGTTACAGCAACTCACCACATGTTGATTTATGACGGAACACTCCGCTTAACTCTACATTTTGCAGTCACAGTGAGGAAGACGTCCCCACACTTTGTACGCTACCCTAGGGACTTACACCTGACCGTCACTAAAGGCAGCAGTACTCTGCCTCTCATCCACCCTGTGTATGTCCAGCACGGCAATGGAATTTACCTGTCTATTGCTTCAGGTGCCCTTAGTGGCCACTTCAATATCAGAGGGTCTCCCTAATCACATCGACCTCATACTTGGGCCATATAACATAGGTCCACGTGGGACCCCCATATAGGCCATACACTTAATAGCCTCCTCCGGATTCAAATCCGTGGACTAAGTCCTGTACACATCACCACAGAGTCACAGCACTCCGGATTGGGCCCCACCTGCACAGCCCAGGATTTCCCATCTGGATGAAGCACAGTCTTGTATACTTCCTACCAGAATCTTCTGGATGCTGACTTATTTATTCCATCTATTTTCATACTGTGCCATCCCACTCCCCCTTCCCTTCCCTGTGCGTCCAGACGCCCTTCTTTTTATATTTGTATTGTCTATGTATATGTGTAAATGTTGGTTGGTGTGTTCTTGTTGTCTAGGCGTTCCCAAGCTGTCATTGAGACAAATGGAGTAACTTTTCCTATATATATTTTTAAAATTGTTGACTTGTGTATTGACTTTTAAGGTGATCAACTATTAAAAATAATATTTTTTACTATCTTTGGTCCTCATAGCCCATTCCTCAGCATTTAACCTCTAGGTTACCTGTTACCTCACAGGGACAGCTTTCTTTTGATTTACAATGTCGTATGACCACGCAGTTGTCAGTTAAAGTGATGCAGTGCTGAATCGCAAAAAGTGCTCTGGTCATTAAGGGGGTAAATCCTCCAGGGCTGAAATGGTTAATAAAAGTTCATATTTTGCTAGCTTTAGAAACTGCAGATTTGCATTATTAATTGCACCTTGGCTATTATTAAATCTATGATCTCACCGGAACACTCAGATCCTTCATATATATTGTGGCACAATCTGGAGTCAGGCTCGGAGGCCAGTAGCTATAGCAATAGCAAGGCACCCACCAACCAGCTGGATAAGTACAGAAACAGGCAAATAAAACGAGCTCTCCTCAGGTGCAGAGTCTAAGTACTAACTGATATTCACCAGAGCTCCTGATGGTGGAGAGGAGTTTGGCTGTGTGTTAGTACCTGGTTGCGGTCCTCAGGATCTCCCCACCAGGAGGTGAGCAATCCGGGGTCCAGTAGGAGATAGAGTTCGGGAGTACATAGCGTGCAGGGTTTAGGGGTGTGCTATGCACAGAGTGCAGAATTCAGCTCTTTTTCACAGGATGTCCACATCCCACTTCCACCCGCCTTGGCTCTGACCCCTGCACCACTCTACCTCATCCCCCACCTCTGCGCACATCTCCCTCCACATCCCTCACCCCCCCAAAGTAAAAAAGCTCCCTCGTATCTCACCCACCAGGCCCAGCTCCGCCCTATCACTTACTGGGAGATCATTGGTTGGTATCTGTTATGCCTCACCGTGAGTGCATTAAGGGCAGACGGGTCTGTGAAAGCCGCTGAGAGGAAACCTGTCTTTATAAACACACTGATGAGTTCTGCCACATTTCGTCTCAATAAAAGCCTGCTAGGGCCACATGAAATGGCCTGGAGGGCCAGATTCAGCTCACGGTCTTGTTTGACATGTGTCCTAGAGTTTATGATGCATGCATATTTTTACCCAATAAGTGAATATTTACATATATCTACATTAAACCTTATTTGCCACATAGCTGCCAAATTAGTCCATTGAAGTTGGCATGTAAGTTGGAGACCTCCTGTAAGGATGTTATTCCACTGCTTAGCTTGATGTCATCTGTAAATACTGCAATGGTACTTTTAACCCCAGACTCTATATAATTTCTAAATAGGGTAAAAAGTAAGGGTCCCAACACTAAACCTTGGGGTAATATCCTTAGGCCATTTGGTTGATAAGCGGCCATTAAAATAGGTAGACTCTAGCACATGCGCACAGATTCAAGGACAGACATGCTCTAAGCGAGCTCCACACATACCTGGCTCAAAAAAGTTATACTTAGCGGAGCAACAGGGAACGGAAGCCTGAATCCGGCTTGGCAGATCTCCCCGTCGGGTGATGCAGCGGCGGGCAACAGGTCAGCCCAAAAAAGACCCTATAAGCAGGAAAATCAGAGCAGAACAGCGCGCTCCTCTCCTGGGCAGGCACAGCCCTTCAAGATGGTGTCCAAGTGGGGACCAGGCCCTTCCAAAACACAGAAGGCTGCAGCAGCAGCTAAACTCCAAATGGAGCCTGTGCGTGACCCCTTCTCCTCTCAATCATCGGAACAGGAGCCAGAGCAACATGGTGAGTGTCTCTCCCTACCCCTACCATCCGGCTCTCCTGCTGACATACATGGGTCTGCAGATTCCCCAGTGTCCTCTATGGACAGAAACATGGCAGAAATGGAGGACATGCTATTTAACCAACCCAGCCCTGACAAGGCTCCACATACAGCACAGCCAGCCCCTTATGCGGGAGATTCAGTGCTTTTAGCATGCTTTTCCACCATGCTACAACAGGAACTTTCCAAAGCCTGCTCCATCATCACTACAAATCTCAAACGCGATTTCCAGGGGATAGGTGAACGATTTGATGTAATTGAATCAAAGGTGGACAATACAGTCGCACGTGTTAATCAAAATTCTAATATGATCTCAGAGCTTCAGAACAGATTGGAAGAGGCCTGCACAAAAATCGGTCCCGCCGTTATAATTTGCAGATCAGAGGACTCCCTGATTGAAGGAACTAATTCCTGACATCTCTCCACGTGAAATGGAAATTGATAGGGTTCACGGTACCCTGACCGCCCCTAGATCAGGCGGCTTGCCAAGAGATATACTAGTGAAGCCACACTACTATCACATTGAGGAAAAATTAATGTGTGCAGCCAGAAACAGACAGGATTTGACCCTGTTTGGTGTTTCAATTCAGCTTTTTATAGACTTGGTGCCATCTACAGTACAAAAACGGAGAAGCATGAAACCACTGTTGCAGCAGTTAATCGACAGATAAAATACAGGTGGGCATTTTCGTTTAAATTATCCTTCACATTTAAAGGAAAAACACACTCTTTTCAAGATGGAGAAGAATTACTATTGGAATTGGGGATCATAACACGCGACTCCCAACCCACCACATCTTCCCGCCAACCAAATCGTCCTCTGTTGCCTCTTTGCATGGAACAACGACCACCGTCAACTCAGAGATCATCCCCATCACCTGATCTTTTACCAGCTTCAACTCCCCATCACATGGGGGGAAAGGAAAATTATTTTCTCAGGAGACCAAACCTGATGCAGGACCTAATGGCATCACCATCGTTGTGACTGTTCTGAATATACAGTTGAGAGCAGTTTTTTTCCCTTTTCAGCTCTACAAAATTATTTTTAGTTCCATTTTATTTTTGTTTTATATCTGTCACTCCAACCACAGGCCTGCCTTTGGGGACCATATACTATACTCAATAGGAGTCCATTACAGTCTTTTATGGTACCGCACCCCTTCAATCTACATTTTATTGACTGAATTTCCGGAGAGGGGATTCGTATCTAGATACCTAGATCTGACCTAGGGGGACCTGATGGGAGTTCTTTTTTCCTATATAGCCCAACCTAAAGTTTGGAATAGTTATTACCATAAGACACTTTTTCAGAGTTCACACATTTTTCCTTGTTTCCCTTTTTCTTTTTTCCTTTATTAGGATTTTGGGCTGGAGTGAACACGCATGCCCCTTTTTGTGAGACTGCAATGAGGGTACTCTCACATTATATGCCCCGGTTGTTTCTGGGGAGGGTTATGACCCATTCACTTAGGTTACATGTTAAGCATATGTCATCCCGCATACTAGGCCTTTGGTCAAATGTTCTAACCTTCTCTTCTTTTCTTTTGCCCTAAGCCAACATTGGTTCCTGGTCCCGCGCTCTGGCCTCACAGTTATACATGGGATTTCAAGGAGGTTTGAGAATCCTGATCCTGGACCAAGGTGAGCATGCTCTGCCCTACCACGATGGCTAAGACTTATCCCACAAAATATACAGTCATCACACATAATGTGCATGGCTTCAATTCCCCTGTTAAAAGAGCTAAAGCTTTCCAATACTATCATACACAGGGTGCTGATAACCTGTTGCTACAGGAAACTCATTTTTCTAAGTGCTCAGCCCCTAGCTATCTTAACGTTAAGTACCCACAATACTATTTGTCTTCTGGCCCTGAAAAGAAAGGAGGAGTGGCGGTGTGTTTCTCTACCCTCTACCATAGTAAAAGATAAGAAAGGCAGATACATTATGGCAGTGGGACGCATTCACGATAAACTAGTTTCATTTATCTCCTACTATGCCCCAAACCGGGGACAGGCAGAATTTTTTAAGGATATGCTGACTATACTATTGCCCAAGGCACAGGGTCAGGTGATTCTGGGGGGAGACAGCAACATCCCATTGGACCGTATCCTGGATAAAACAGACCCAGTTAAGACGGTTTTCAATAATATCCCTAAAAATAGCCACAAAGTAGAGCACTTACTACACCTTTACGATTTAATAGATGCCTGGAGGGAGGCTAACCCCTCCACCAGAGACTATGCTTATTATTCGCCGATACATCATACATACTCCCACATAGTCCATTTTTTCATATACACCTCGTTGCTGCCATACATAAGGGCGGTTAAAATAATGTTTACGAAATTGAGGGGGCGTGGACTGGACATGGCGCCGTGAAGACGCTTCTACAGAGAGCTCCGGGCTTCTCCCTGCCCAACCCGACTATCAGCCGATAAACAGCCTCTCTACTAAGGCATGCTCTCAGCCAAGAAATACAGGACAAGATCCTCCACCCGCATCTCCCGCTCACATACCTCCCGGGAGCTATACAGCTGTATTTTCAGAGCAGTCATCAGAGCTCCCCCAGCGCCATTGTAGTGACCCCACGTGGCATCCATCTCGGCGGACAGACCATGCTGGATCCTCCGGCTGCTTCAGGCACATCCTTATCCCAGAGTCCGCTGTCCGGAACGCTGATGCTGTTGCGATCCATCACAGTGGACACTTCATGCGAGCGGGAAGCTGGCGGGATAGGGGACGATATTCAGACCCTGCTGCAGGCTCTACCTATCAAGCAGGACATAGAAGTCCTGATCCTCCGTGTGGAGGAATCGCACCACCGTGACATACAGGCGGTACGGGAAGAGGTACGCTCTGTCACGGAACGAGTGGACACGGGCGCAGCGTCCATAGCTTCCCTGGAACACAGAGTACTAACCCTCGAGCGCACCCAGGCATCCCAGTCCGACATGACGGTGGACCTACAACTCCATTTGGAGGAAATAGAGGACAGAAGCCGCAGAAACAATCTCCGGCTGAGGGGCCTCCCAGAGGTCATGGGAGAGGAGGACCTCACTGCAACGGCACTGGCAATCTTTCAGGGTCTTCTGGACACCCCCCAGACCACTCTGGAATTTGACAGGATCCACAGGGCACTGGGCCCCAGATCTCCAGACCCTAACAAACCGCGCGATGTGGTGTGTCGGGTACATAGATATCAACAAAAAGAACAGATACTTTGCAGAGCCTGGGAACATGGCGACATAGAATTTGATGGGGCTGTGGTCAAAATACTGCCGGACCTCTCCAGAGCAACCCTCTTAAGAAGAGCCCTTCTGTGCCCGGTGTTGGAGCTGGAGAGGGAACATGGATACATACAGGTGGGGTTACCCACTAGCAGTGACCTTCAGAAAGGACTCCACCGCTTTCACCCTCCGCACACCTGCTGAATTACCAGCGCTGTTCACCTTCCTGCACGTGAACCCCATACAGGTGCCGGACTGGCTATCGTATATTCCCCGTCCGGTGGGACGCCAGGTTCTCTCTCAGAAAGGCTATGATCCCCAACAACTGGAGGGAGAAAGAAGGAGGGTATTACAGACCCCAAGGGAAAGCCTACTTAATGAACAGCCTAAACAATTGAAGATTGAAATGAAACAAGAATGGAATATGGTTACAGGGTACCACCAGCAATACCGTGAAGTTGAAGAGATTTTTACCAGGCATTGGCATTTGCTTAAGATGGATAAAACCTTTGAGCTCAGTTTTGCCAGATAAGCCGGGATTCATATATAGGAAAGCCCCCAGTTTCGGGGATAAAGTAGTAAAGAAGATACTTGACCCCCCTATGAACACAGGAGGATTACAATTGTGGCCGGAGAAGAATGGGTTTAGAGCCGGTGGCAGGTGTCGGGCATGTAGTCTGGACTAGAACTACATTCATGTCTACCAACAATAACAGAAGACACTATATAGATCAATTTATTACCTGTGAGAGCACGCATGTGGTGTACGTCCTAAGTTGCCCCTGTGGACTAATGTATGTGGGACAAACGAAACGCATGTTAAAAGTGAGGATGGGTGAACATGTAGCGAACATCATCCGGGGCTTTAAAGATCACAGCGTGTCTGCACATTTTAGGGAAGTGCACCAAAGGGACCCTTCTGTACTGCAATTTTGGGGTGTGGAAAAGTTAATATCCAATTGGAGAGGATCCAACAAAGTGAGGGAAATCTCTAAGAAGGAGACCCGGTGGATACACCTTTTAGATACCCTCAGTCCGAACGGTTTGAACATCGAGCTGGACTTAAATTGTTTTATCAGTAATGCATAATCCCTTTGATAGTTTTATCAAATAATTTTACCAATGATCTTAACCATAACACACAATTCTATGATAGGGATGTGTGTGGGGTTTTCTATTGATTTTTATCCTAACTTTCATGAAATATAAATTTATTGAAGCACAAATTCATTAATTATTTTACTTATCAAATTTTCTCCAATTTCTTAAAATCACTTTATCCCATAAAACTATTTAGTTATATTTGGATATACCTAGATTGGTAATATAATGCGATCTAGGGCCATGTTGGTTTGTAGGTGCAGCATTAGGCAAATAAACACAAAATTTGAGGATGATCCTATGCTGGGACTATACATAGTGGACTTGCGATTTTGGTTTTATCATACTTTGAATTCATAATTTACAATTCAGTGTATGGGCTCATCTATGGACTTTAAGTTCAATGCAGATTATATTATATTTTACTATGGATTTCATTAGAATCTTTTACTTGGTTTTACGCAATGTATACTGAGTTATACAATATGCTTTGTGCTAAAAGGGTTGCACATTTTTCGGATTCAGATTTATATATTTGGACATATTTGCACTTTTTGGCCCCTCCGGGTGGTGATTGCGTCCATCTCTCGCTGTAGTTTTTTGCCATTTTATACAGTATGAGGAAATGGCTCTATGTTGCGTGACTCAGCGTTATGCTGAGCCGCCCGGTGAATGGAGGTGGAGGTGATCAAAACCGGAGAAGCCATCTAGTGGTGTCAGACTACCACTATATAGGAGGGCTTGGATCGCCGTGTGGCCAGCCCTGTGATCAAGTCGGAAGTGACGAAACGCGTCAGAGCGTGGCCACATGGCGACCCGAGGCGAACGTTCGAACCGACGGCTGGGACGCTCAGGATTTGGAGGAGAGGAGCGTTGGATGGCCGAGCGGTAGGAATATCTGGCTAAATGAAACTTGCTGTTTTAAAGTGTTTTTAATGTAAGCGCAATCGGTGCTGTTTAATAAATGTTTACACCTTAAGTGATACACTATGAGGGTCTTTCTTGCTTGTTCCCCATGACTACACATGATGGAGAGTAACGAGCCCCTGTGGACGTTATCCTTGAGAAGGTCATTGTGTGATGAGCCCCCTTTATCCTTGGAAAGATGAGCCTATATACCTTTGATCTCTGGTGAGCCCCCAATGTGTGCACATGCATGTGGTGACTGATGGTGAAGGATACTCTATTAAAACAGCATAGCTGCATAATTCAAGGAGGATTTATCTTTGCACTTCATTCAATGCTGCACAGTTGATATTTTGCACTACTACTTTGTTTCTTACACATAAGTGACTGAAGGTGAAGGACTCTGTTTTGAAACAATTTGGTTGCTTAACTCAAGGAGGACATACTCTTGCACTTTATTGAAGGTTGCACTGTTGAGATTTTGCACCAGCACTTTTTTGTATTTTTGCACAAAATTTATTTGCACAATATATATTCCGTTTTAGCGCTGCTCTCACTATCACGGATATAGTTGACTTTTAAAGATTCTTATATTATATAGCAGCTGCTCCATTTTATTTTATTCACTTTATTTATTGATTTATATGCTAATAAGGAGCGCAGTGTTTTGTTTTATTTATAAGGCGTGAAAAAATACCCGAACCAAGGACTTTTTCTCAAATGTTCAGGTTTGGGACACGGACACCCTTTACATAGTTACATAGTTACATAGTTAGTCAGGTTGAAAAAAGACACAAGTCCATCCAGTTCAACCAAAAAAAAAAAAAAAAAATGTATATACATATATATATATATACACACATATACACATACAAACAAATAATCCCATATACAATCCTTCACCCACAGTTGATCCAGAGGAAGGCAAAAAACCCCAGCAAAGCATGGATCCAATTTGCTATAACGGGGGAAAAAATTCCTTCCTGATTCCCCGAGAGGCAATCGGATTCACCCTGGATCAACTTTACCTAAAGATGTTAGTACCCAGTTATATTATTTACATTAAGGAAAGAATCCAGGCCTTTTTTAAAGCAATCAACCGTGCTGGCCAAAACCACCTCTGGGGGGAGTCTATTCCACATTTTCACAGCTCTTACTGTGAAGAAACCTTTCCGTATTTGTAGATGAAATCTTTTTTCCTCTAGACGTAAAGAGTGCCCCCTTGTCCTTTGTGATGACCTTAAAGTAAATAACTCCACACCAAGTACACTATATGGACCACTTATATACTTGTA
>BLSH010051061.1:505799-527151 GCA_018402905.1 Glandirana rugosa
GCAAAGCAGTGGAGGCTGAACTAGTGTCCCGACCGGTGTGCCGCTAGGTTCGGGAGGATATATCACCATCAGACTGTGGTGATTGGATTTCATTAGAATCTTTTACTTGGTTTTACGCAATGTATACTGAGTTATACAATATGCTTTGTGCTAAAAGGGTTGCACATTTTTCGGATTCAGATTTATATATTTGGCCATATTTGCACTTTTTGGCCCCTCCGGGTGGTGATTGCGTCCATCTCTCGCCGTAGTTTTTGCCATATTATACAGTATGAGGAAATGGCTCTATGTTGAGTGACTCTGCGTTATGCTGAGCCGCCCGGCGAATGGAGGTGGAGGTGATCAAAACCGAAGACGCCATCTAGTGGTGTCAGACTACCACTATATAGGAGGGCTTGGATCGCCGTGTGGCCAGCCCTGTGATCAAGTCGGAGGTGACGAAACGCGTCAGAGCGTGGCCACACGGCGACTGGAGGTGAATGTTCGAACCGATGGCTGGGACGCTCAGGATTTGGAGGAGAGGAGCGTTGGATGGCCGATCGGTAGGAATATCTGGCTAAATGAAACTAGCAATTTTAAAGTGTTTTTAATGTAAGCGCAATTGGTGCTGTTTAATAAATGTTTACACCTAAAGTGATACACTATGAGGGTCTTTCTTGCTTGTTTCCCATAACTACACATGCTGGAGAGTAACGAGCCCCTGTGGACATTATCCTTGAGAAGGTCATTGTGTGATGAGCCCCCTTTATCTTTGGAAAGATGAGCCTATATACCTTTGATCTCTGGTGAGCCCCCAATGTGTGCACACGCATGTGGTGACCAATGGTGAAGGACACTTTATTGAAACAGCATAGCTGCATAATCCAAGGAGGATTTATTTTTGCACTTTATTCAATGCTGCACAGTTGATATTTTGCACTACTGTTTTGTTTTTTACACACAAGTGATTGAAGGGGAAGGACTCTGTTTTGAAACAACTTGGCTGCTTAACTCAAGGAGGTCTTACTTTTGCACTTTATTGAAGGTTGCACTATTGAGATTTTGCACTAGCACCTTTTTGTATTTTTGCACAAAATTTATTTGCACAATTTATATATTTACTTTTAGCGCTGCTCTCACTATAACAGATATAGTTGACTTTTAAAGAATTTTATATTATATAGCAGCTGCTCCATTTACTTTATTCATTTTATTTATTGATTTGTATGTTATTAAGGAGCGCAGTGTTTTGTTTTATTTATATTTTGGAATTAGGTGGATCGCAATTGTGTTGTTTGGAATTACACTCATTTGTATGCACTGCAGCTATGGATGCAATATCCTTTATCAATTCCAGACAGGTGGATTTAAAAGCTGTCTTTAGCAAATCCAGCAGTCCGCAGGAGACAGGTGATTACTCATCAGCTTTGAAAGCCCTGTCTCATGTGCTGGAAAAACAAATACGCACATGGTGGGATATTTCCACTTTGGAAATGTATTTGAGGGAAAATTTGGTCAGCAGGGGCCTTCGATGAGATGTTGCCCCCCAGGATGGCCTAGATGACCCCCAATCTCAGGAGGAGTGGCTGGAATTCTTTAACAAATGTGGCAGGGATCTTCAGGCACTCATCCTGAGAAGAAAAACAAGGAAAATGGCACTTATTAATGAGAAAATTAAATCATTGCAGGCTGAATTGGAACCTGTTAAGAATGAACAGTCCACTAAAGATTTTAATGAGAGTATTAAAAAGAAATTGGAGAAAATAGATAGAGAAACGCAAAAAAAGAAAGTAAAGAAATTTAATAGGGATCTTGCAGATTTTAATAATAAATGCATTTACACTTGGCAGTCCAGCCCAGTGGAGGATGAGCACATGGGAGCACGTGCGTTACCAACCCCTAATCCTATGACTCCGGGGAAACCATATAAAGGGAAGCAGAAAAAAAGCACAGGTGGAGACCCCAAAAAATCAAAAACAGTTGTATGGAAAGGGGGTGACAACAACACAACCAAATCTCCAACCCAATAACCAAGATGTAATGGGTTATGACAATGGCTATTTACCCCAAAGAGAGGGGTGGAAGAAAGTGGTACATAGGGGGAGAGGGAGAAGTAGACCCCAGTATTACCCACCCCAGTATTACCCACCCTATGGCCATCCACCAGCCAGCACCTATAATTATTATCAACCTCTTAGATTGTAAGCTCACAGGAGCAGGGCCCTCTAACCCTCTTGTTTTAAACTGTACTGTTGCTGTAATGTCTCTTTATCTTGTAAAGCGCTGCGCAAACTGTTGGCGCTATATAAATCCTGTATAATAATAATAATAATAATAACCTCTTGAAGATTGTGCTCCAGATACACAGAGGATGAATAATTTTTTAGGAAGAGGACGGGGACGAGGGAGAGGCAGGCACAGACCTCCACACAACAGGTATCAAGTGGGCAGAGATTACCACAGGGATACAGAAAATACGGAAGAGGATGCAGAGCCGGAAGAAAGCTCCAGAGGAAAAAAGAGAAGAAGAGTATGAAGGGACAAGGCAACTTCAATTTAAGCCAAGTAGAATTGACCGAACAAGAGGTCCATATATTGGATTTAGGACTGAAGTGTGCCCCTAAACGACCCATTAACAAATTTAATGTATTCATTGACACACAGAAATATATCAGGAAACTGAATATTAAGAAATATCTGATGAATAACCCCATTACATCTGTCAGTAATGTTGCTGGTGGTACAAGAATCCTGGATAGTGGACTAAAGAACCATTCTACATGGAACCCCCCGAATACAAACATTAATTTCATTGAGGCATTTAAAGGCTCGGTGCTAAGAGATATAGAAAAGTTAGCCCCTAAAAAAGGGGTAAATCCGAGGTATATTACGGAAGGTATCAAAGGGCTTGAGGATAAGAAGAATGTGATCATCAGGCCAGCGGACAAAGGTGGAGGAGTGGTTGTCCTTGATAGAAGCTTTTACATCAATCAACTGGCGGAGATGTTGTCTGATAGTAATACGTATCGGAGACTTAACAAGGACCCCACTAACCAATATAGGAGTGAGCTGAAAACTCTAATAGGATTAGGAGCTAAAAAGGGTGTGCTAAACAAAAAAGAGCGCGCATACCTGATCCCGAGTGTATGCAGAATACCAGTGATCTACACATTGCCTAAGATCCATAAGAGTCTGGAGAACCCCCCTCCCCGCCTTATAGTCAATGGCATAGGGTCAGTAACTGCCAGATTGGGAGAGTACCTGGACCTGGCGCTGCAACCAAGTGTTATTGCTACTAAGGCTTATATAAAGGATACAAAGGATCTTCTGTTGTCACTGGAGGGGATCAATTTGAAAACAGGAACTGACACATTTTTAGTTACAGCAGATGTGGCATCATTGTATTACTAACATATCCCATGATGATGCAATGTTATCCCTGAACTGGGCTTTAAGTAAAAGGGAGGAGATGCAGATGGAACAAAAGGTTTTTCTGGCAAGTGTCTTGGACTTTTGTCTGAAGCACAACTACTTTTGGTTTCAGAATGCCCTCTATGCCCAGTGCAGTGGAGTTGCTATGGGGGCTAAATTTGCTCCCAGTTTAGCAAATATCTTCATGGCTGAATGGGAAGATAGATTCATCTTTAAGGATAGAAGGCCTGAGCTGCGATTTTATCGCAGGTTTATAGACGACCTGATACTGATATGGGAAGGTCCGCAGGCTTCCTTAGAGGAATTCATGAAAGGTTTGAATAACAACAATAATAATATAAAATTGGACTACCATTTGAGCCAACATTAAATCAATTACCTGGATGTGACTATTTATAGGATTAATGAATCTCTAGCTACTAAGACTTTTTTTAAGCCGACGGATCGCAATAGCTATTTGGCTATTACGAGCGGGCATCATCCGACGTGGCTTAGGAATATTCCTAGGGGGCAGTTCACGCGGATCAGAAGAAACTGTACTACGGAACAACATTTTTTGGAACAATCTGAACAGATTAAAGAGAAGTTCTGACAGAAAGGCTATGATCCCCAACAACTGGAGGGAGAAAGAATGAGGGTATTACTTAATGAACAGCCTAAACAATTGAAGATTGACATGAAACGAGAATGGAATATGGTTACAGGGTACCACCAGCAATACCGTGAAGTTGAAGAGATTTTTACCAGGCATTGGCATTTGCTTAAGATGGATAAAACCTTGGGCTCAGTTTTGCCAGATAAGCCAGGATTCATATATAGGAAAGCCCCCAGTTTCAGGGATAAAGTAGTAAAGAAGATACTTGACCCCCCTATTAACACAGGAGGATTACAATTGTGGCCGGAGAAGAAAGGCTTTAGAGCCGGTGGCAGGTGTCGGGCATGTAGTCTCTCAGGAAATGAAGTGAGGACTAGAACTACATTCATGTCTACCAACAATAACAGAAGACACTATATAGATCAATTTATTACCTGTGAGAGCACGCATGTGGTGTATGTCCTAAGTTGCCCCTGTGGACTAATGTATGTGGGACGAACGAAACGCATGTTAAAAGTGAGGATGGGTGAACATGTAGCGAACATCATCCGGGGCTTCAAAGATCACAGCATGTCTGCACATTTTAGGGAAGTGCACCAAGGGGACCCTTCTGTACTGCAATTTTGGGGTGTGGAAAAGTTAATATCCAATTGGAGAGGATCCAACAAAGTGAGGGAAATCTCTAAGAATGAGACCCGGTGGATACACCTTTTAGATACCCTCAGTCCGAACGGTTTGAACATCGAGCTGGACTTAAATTGTTTTATCAGTAATGCATAATCCCTTTGATAGTTTTATCAAATAGTTTTACCAATGATCTTAACCATAACACACAATTCTATGATAGGGATGTGTGTGGGGTTTTCTATTGATTTTTATCCTAACTTTCATGAAATATAAATTTATTGAAGCACAAATTCATTAATTATTTTACTTATCAAATTTTCTCCAATTTCTTAAAATCACTTTATCCCATAAAACTATTTAGTTATATTTGGATATACCTAGATTGGTAATATAATGCGATCTAGGGCCATGTTGGTTTGTAGGTGCAGCATTAGGCAAATAAACACAAAATTTGAGGATGATCCTATGCTGGGACTATACATAGTGGACTTGCGATTTTGGTTTTATCATACTTTGAATTCATAATTTACAATTCAGTGTATGGGCTCATCTATGGACTTTAAGTTCAATGCAGATTATATTATATTTTACTATGGATTTCATTAGAATCTTTTACTTGGTTTTACGCAATGTATACTGAGTTATACAATATGCTTTGTGCTAAAAGGGTTGCACATTTTTCGGATTCAGATTTATATATTTGGACATATTTGCACTTTTTGGCCCCTCCGGGTGGTGATTGCGTCCATCTCTCGCTGTAGTTTTTTGCCATTTTATACAGTATGAGGAAATGGCTCTATGTTGCGTGACTCAGCGTTATGCTGAGCCGCCCGGTGAATGGAGGTGGAGGTGATCAAAACCGGAGAAGCCATCTAGTGGTGTCAGACTACCACTATATAGGAGGGCTTGGATCGCCGTGTGGCCAGCCCTGTGATCAAGTCGGAAGTGACGAAACGCGTCAGAGCGTGGCCACATGGCGACCCGAGGCGAACGTTCGAACCGACGGCTGGGACGCTCAGGATTTGGAGGAGAGGAGCGTTGGATGGCCGAGCGGTAGGAATATCTGGCTAAATGAAACTGGCAATTTTAAAGTGTTTTTAATGTAAGCGCAATTGGTGCTGTTTAATAAATGTTTACACCTAAAGTGATACACTATGAGGGTCTTTCTTGCTTGTTTCCCATGACTACACATGCTGGAGAGTAACGAACCCCTGTGGACGTTATCCTTGAGAAGGTCATTGTGTGATGAGCCCCCTTTATCTTTGGAAAGATGAGCCTATATACCTTTGATCTCTGGTGAGCCCCCAATGTGTGCACACGCATGTGGTGACCGATGGTGAAGGACACTTTATTGAAACAGCATAGCTGCATAATCCAAGGAGGATTTATTTTTGCACTTTATTCAATGCTGTACAGTTGATATTTTGCACTACTATTTTGTTTTTTACACACAAGTGATTGAAGGGGAAGGACTCTGTTTTAAAACAACTTGGCTGCTTAACTCAAGGAGGACTTACTTTTGCACTTTATTGAAGGTTGCACTATTGAGATTTTGCACTAGCACCTTTTTGTATTTTTGCACAAAATTTATTTGCACAATTTATATATTTAGTTATAGCGCTGCTCTCACTATCACGGATATAGTTGACTTTTAAAAAAAACAAAAAACCCTCCATATACCCAGTGAAGTGAACAGCCTCAGGTGATACACAGAGATGACACAAACCTCCCTATATAAGTCTTACATGTATATCTGCTGTCTACATTTTGATATACTGTTTAGAAAGTGCACATTCTGTTCGATTTTCTACTTCCTCTTTCCTATGTAGGAGGAGATGATTCCTGGACACTGTGAGAGACTGTGAGAAAGCTGATTGGAGGAAAAGCACCCCCCCCCCCACACACACGCAGAGCTTAGGCGTGCGCAGCCTATTGCATTGACTCCCAGAACGAGTGAGAACTTATCAGGCTGATAACAGAGCTATGGAGGAAGAGACAGCTAAAGGACATAGCTCTTTGAAGAGAGATAACAAAACATTATAGACAGATGTGTCCAACTCAGATTTCATGAATCGGGTTTACATCCACTTTAACCACTTGCCGACTGTATCGCTTGGATATACAGCGGCAAAGTGGCTCAGCTGCACAGATCGCCGTCTATAAACGGTGATCTGCGCAGCCACAGTTGTGGGCGGCGCGCTCTCGTGCCCACTGCGCACTACGTGAGTGGGGCCGTGGATCGGGCAGACTTGATGTCCGCCGGAGACCCACGATCGCCTACTACAGAGAAAGAACGGGGAACCGCCATAAACATAGCTTTTCCCCGTTCTGACAGGCGGCATGACAGTGATCCCCAGTAATCGGGATCAGTTAGACCTGTCATGCCCCTGCCTGCCCAGCCCCATACAGTTAGAACACATATAGGGAACACAGTTAACCCCTTGATGGCCCCCTACGGGTTAACCCCTTCCCTGCCAATGACATTTACACAGTAAACAGTGGCTATTTTTTAGCTCTGATTGATGTATAAATGTCAATGGTCCCAAAAAAGTGTCAAAAATGTCCAATCTGTCTGCGGCAATATCACAGTCCTGATAAAAATTGCAGATCGCTGCCATTACTAGTAAAAAAAAATAGTAAAAACGCCATAAATTATTTTGTAAACGCAGCAACTTTTGCGCAAACCAATCAATATATGCCTATTGCGATTTTTTTTACCACAAATATGTAGAAGAATATATATCGGCCTAAACTGATGAATAAATTTGTTTTTTTATATTTTTTTTTGGACATGTATTATAGGAAAACGTATAAAAATTTTTTTTTTTTTTCAAAGGTGATCAAATACCACCAAAAGAAAGCTCTATTTGTGGGAAAAAAAGGATGTCAATTTTGTTTGTCAGTTAAAGTGACGCAGTGCCAAATTGCAAAACGTGCTCTGGTCAGGAAGGGGGTAAATCCTTCCTGAAGTGGTTAATGCAGAGTGGACATGGACCTGTCATTCGCCTACTCAGGGGGGAGCAGGCAGATCTGCTGGCAGAGTCCACCAATGTGAAAGAGTCCTTAATCTTATATCAATGCTCCATCAGTAGCGGCTGGTGAAATTTTAGGATGGGGGGGGCAAACCCCGCCCTTCCTTTTTGATCCCTCCCACTTCTCATAAGCCCCACCCCTTATAGTTTCCACCCATTGTGTGAGGAGTATACAGCCCAGCATCACCAGGTAGGGTATACAGCATCACAGATAGGGTATACAGCATCACCAGATAGGAGTATACAGAGTCACCAGATAGGAGTATACAGAGCCACCAGATAGGAGTATACAGAGCCCCAGATAGGGTATACAGAGCCACCAGATAGCAGTAGACAGAGTCACCAGATAGCAGTATACAGAGCCACCAGATAGTAGTATACAGAGCCACCAGATAACAGTATACACAGCCACCAGATAGCAGTATACAGAGCCACCAGATAGTAGTATACAGAGCCACCAGATAGCAGTATACACAGCCACCAGATAGCAGTATACGGAGCCCTAAATAGTAGTATACAGAGTCACCAGATAGGAGTATACAGAGCACAAACAAGTGTGTGCGCACAGTCTTCTGCACTCTGGTGACCAAACGAGGGGGGGGGGTATAGCAATTAGTTAGTGGATAAGATGCAACATGTAAGAGATTCTGTGAAGCAAAAACATACGCAAATATAAAAACATCCAAGAATGAATGGAAAGGGTAGCATAAGATAACTGTTAAAAAGTCCAATAGTCCATGTGCACTGGTGAGGCAGTCATCCAAAGGAACCGAACCAAGCTCCAAACACTGGAAACAAATAACAAGAAAAGAGGCGCCTCTAAGTGCAGTATTAAGGATTTATTGGAACACAAGGATTAAAAACACTTACAGATTTGGAGTAAGAGTAAGCGTGTATCAGAGTGAGTCCAGGAGACGTCATAATCCATCCCGGATGGAACGCTGCTGAAGGGCTGTATAGTGCTGACAACTTCCTGGGAAGAGCCGCAGCTAGCCAGACGTGGGAGGATGATGTCAGTAAAGTGCGACGCGTTTCGTGGGCGGATGGCTACGATGATGTGATAGTCGCGCCCCTTCTTCAGGCAAAGGACTTTAGGCAAAGGAAATGCATGTCATGCTGCGTGTCAAGCCTCTCTCGAGCTCTTGGCCGGCCCTCCCATCACTCAGAGCGGCTCTTCCCAGGATTTGTGTTTGCAATTGTAGTGACGCTACATCCCAATCCTTCCTATGATCCCCTGAGGAAGTCCATATGGATGAAACGCGTTGGACAAGAACGGATCATTTACCACCCATGGATTTGATGGTGCCATCTGCTTCACCCTTCTACCTTACTTGTTTTCTGTATCCAACAAGTTAGGACTGTGGGTTTAACTCGATGTCCATGGATGGGTTTTTGTCTTGGTTTTGGGCAAATGGGGATTGTAGAGTCACGGTCTGATGTTCTTAATCACATCCTGCATTCCAATGTTTCTGGTTGAGCTAGTAATTCATGGGTTTTATCATGTATCAATAAAACGTTATATATTTTACTTATACTTGTATGGTATGTCGTTCCAGTTAGGGGGTATACCAGCACCTTCAATGTCCCATTTTCCGTTCTATCCTTCATATGAAATATTTGACAGACTGTAAATGCTTCCAAGAAGGGAACAGATCTCTTCCCTGTTCCAAAGCAGATATGAGAGCTAGGGATGAGGTTCAGATTTGGGTCCATCAGGGGTTCGAGTTGAACCCCGCACATTTGCAGGTCACTGACCCACTGAAATAATGAGCAGTTTTGCAGCCATACTAACCTACCACACCTAATGCACTTCCCTTACCTTTAAACATAGTTCAGATGGCTTAAAAGAGCCAATAAGGAGGATTTTGGCAAAGCCAGAATCCTCACTATAAAAATGTGATTCCCTACAGCCATAGTAGCAATGTGTTTTTTAGCTGTGATAGGGAAAAAATAGGAACATGTATTGCTGTGACCCCTATGTAACCTGATTTAGGAGGTATTCTTCTCTCGACATTTGTATGGATACTTTATGAGCATATCTGAGCATCACTCCGGGTTCTTTTCCTGGTCACAAGCTTCAGCCTTCCTTGTCAGTCACTGTTCCTGTCATCTTTCCCCCTTTTCTCCTTCCACCATCCTCCACTTTTATTTTTATTTCTTTCTCTCCCTCTTTTCGCCACTAAATCGTGTTGAGAATTTGTAAAGAACTTTATGCCTGTTTGTGAGCAGGATCATGAGTGTATTGTTATGTGTTACCATTTTGAGAACAGGGAAAATTGGTGTGCACACAAAATTTGAAGAGTCTTGATGTGGGAATATTTGTTGCAAATATCCATTTGTGTATTCAGATATTCTTACATAAAAAATACTGTATTTGCCGGCGTATAAGACGACTTTTTCCCCCTGAAAAACATGCCTCCAAGTGGGGGGGGGTCGTCTTATACGCCGGGTGCGCTCCGCTCTATACCACCGCTGCGGAGGTATAGAGCCGCATTAGCCGCTGCTCCGTCTTTAATGCCGGCTCCTGCGCCGGCGGAGTGATATGCAGCTGCACTCCACCCTCTCACTGTGTTCGGGGAGGGCCAGCGAGCGGGTGCGGCGGACTCGATCGCCGCCGGCTACCCGCGATGCCCCCCCCGAGTGAAAGAACGGAGGTCCGAGTAAGTAAACACGGACCTCCGTTCTGTGAGAGGGGGAAGGGCTGTGATCACAGCCTTCCTCTACATGGAAGCTGTGATCACTTCCCTTCCCCTGCTAGGGCAGTCCCCCCACAGTTAGAACACACCCAGGGAACACAGTTAACCCTTAGAGCGCCCCCTGCAGGTTAACCCCTTCACTGCCAATGGCATTTACACAGTAATCAGTGCATTTTTATAGCTCTGATCGCTGTATAAATGCCAATGGTCCCACAAAAGTGTCAAAATGGTCCGACATGTCCGCCCCAATATCGCAGTACCGCTAAAAATCGCAGATCGCCGCCATTACTAGTAAAAATTAAAAACAAAATAAAAACCCAAAAAATGAATTCTCATCATCCGTAAACGCGGCCACTTTTGCGCAAACCAATCAATAAACGCCGATTGCAATTTTTTTTTCAACATGTTGAAATCAAATCTGATGTTCTTTTACATTTTATTTGGTGTGTGGAAGGTATGCGGAAGAGGCGGTAGTCTTATACGGCGAGTATATAACAAACTCTATATTTTGAGTGGAAATGTTGGGGGATCGTGTGATGTGGTCTGGGAGTGTTGACAAGGCACAGAAGTAGATGGAGAGGTGGAGGCTGGATCAAAGGGCAGCGCAGCAGATGATTAATTACAGGTCTCTGTGATTCTCACTTCTGGTAAGCAGATTGTGGATTTGTGTGCTGCACGCGGTGTTATACTACCTTCATTGGGTGATCAGATCCTGCTTTCTTATACACCACCTCATCTCCAAGATCTGTGCTTTTCCGGAACTGTGCCCACCCTTTATTTACAAACTACTGTTTGGACTTTTATGGACTTTAACTAGCGCTGTTGCACTTTTTGGTGATGGCTGCTTGAGCCACAAAGTTTGTTGTGTGTCTTATACGCCGGCAAATACGGTAATAAAAAAAAATGCATAGGAACAGATTAGTGCGGGGCTTGTAGGACATTGCTGTTTTTTTTAAAATAGATGTTAAACCATTACTGAATGTCCTATAGGTAGAAAATGCTGTATATGTTGAAGAATTTGGGGGGTGGGGAGGAATTTTTACATCATTATGCTGTTGATGTCCTGCAACCTCTTTACAGCCTGTTCCTGTGCACAATCACTACAGTGATAACCGGTTGCATTTGTTTTTTTCACATGGAACATTTCTTAAGGCTGCATGCACACTGGACACTCTCTAGGCATTGGATTATGTGGCAGGAGACGTTGCTTAGAAAACGTGCTTTTAGCAGCGTTTCGTAAGCAGCGTTTATGCGCGGTTTTGCATGGTTATCGGTGTCTGTGTTTTTGAGCTTTATTTTTTACTTCATTAGCTTCCATTGACTACAAAAATCGCTGGACGCTGATAAACGACCATTTTTTGTGGTCAGAAGAACGACTCCTGAACGCCAATTCAGGGCGTGCAGATAACAGTCCATAAAGGCCACTGCTGTTAAAGAACAATAAACGTCCATGTGTGTATGGACACATAGAATAATATAAAGGGACGTTTATACGCTGTCAAAAAAACGCCCAAACGACCGTAAACGGTCATTTATCAGCTTCAGGGTGCATGGAGCCTAAGGCTCCATGCACCCTGAAGCTGATAAACAATCCTTTTTGGGCATTTGGGCGTTTTTTTAACAACCCATAAACGCCCTTCTATGTTATGTTATGTGTCCATGCACACATGGACGTTTATTGTTGTTTATCAGCAGTGACGTTGATGGGCTGTTGTCTGAATGCCCTAAAATCGTGTTCAAGAGTCGTTCTTCTGACCACAACAAATGCTGAAAGCTTAAAACCGCACAAAAACGCTCATAAACACTCAAAAATGCGATCGCCCAAAAACGCTGATGTGCAAAACGCTCAAAAACGCTCAGAAATGCTTAAAAAATGCTGATAAAAGCTACTGATGTTTTTGGAACTTTTTTTTAACGTCCAGTGTGCATGCAGCCTAATTGTTGTTGGCTGCAGTTTCTCAATGCCTGACGCTCTGCGTATGCACTACAGTATATGAAGACATAGATAGGTTCTTTGAGGTGGTAATAGATGCCACATCCAAAATGATTAAAGCGGTAGTAAAGTCCCCTTTGTGATTTTTACCTACAGGTAAGCCTATAATAAGGCTTACCTGTAGGTTAAATGCATATCTCCTAAAGGGGTACCATTTAGGAAATATTCACACTAGATGCAACCAGTGACGTCACAGGTACATGTGCGCTGAAGCATCCAATGCATCGTACCGGAACCCAGGGCTCCCACTAGCATGCGTGGGAGTGACGTCGTCGCGGCTCTGGCCATTCACACATCTGGAGCCGGCAAACCTGGAAGGAAGACCGGGGAAAGCTGGAGGGCTTCGTTCTGAGGTAAGTATTTCATATTGTGCTAGTATGCGATGCATACTAGCACATTATGCAATTGTCTTACAGGGGGAATTTTTTTTTCATTGCAGCAGTTTACAACCCCTTTAAGAAGAACACAAAACAAAATGAAAGTAATGATCATAGTTTATTTAGATTATTATATAAAAAATGCACATAGTCTATTACTATTACTGGTAATATGCAAGACAAAAACAAATGCACTATGCAAGACAAAAACAAAAAGTCCTCTGATTTAGAATGCTCAGTAACTAGAAGGGGAGTCAACACTACATGGTCAACAATGCTGCTTTATCAGTACATGAAAACCAACATAGGTGAGAAATTCATAATCCGCATACATGAGGTAAATAGTATTACATGCAATCAATATATACAACACGTGACATCTGAATATCATATACAATATCTTACCACAATTGTGTGTTTGGATGAGATGCACAGCTCCCAAAAGGCCTCCGAGGTGTCCACCTGGAGGTTTCAGAACTCCCTCCCACACATACAGCAGACCACTGGAGCAACCGGGGGAGCACTGGTGTGGCCCCAGAGGCAAAGCAAGAAACACGGCATCCTAAAAGTATATATCATATAATTATAAAGGTCTACCTACATAAAGACAAGTAAAACTACCCCCATAAAAAGGATACTGCTCTTACAAGGATATACTGTGTATACTAAGGTGTAATTAAAGTGGTTGTAAATTATATTTTTCCTTAAAATAATAAACATGTTATACTTACCTGCTCTGTGCAATGATATTGCACAGAGGGGCCCTGAACCTCCTCTTCTGGGCCCCCCACTGGCACTCTTGCCTCCTCATCTTGTGTGTGTGCCCCCATACCACAGATGTGTGGGCTTGCTCTTGATCCGGGCTGTGTACGTCCATAGATGCACACTGTGTGGCTCGGGCCTTCTCCCTTCTCACAGGATTAGATTGCCAGTGGCTACAGTTGCTGTCTCTGTGTCCTGTGAGGAGAGGGTGCAAAATCCTTGTGCATTACTACCAAACAATTTATTGAATCCCCAAAGACAAATGGATACTCACAAATGTATAAAAACATCAGGCATAGAACATGGATACTTCAGCCATGGGCAGTGCCCCCGTCAATGGACCATCTGATTGGAAAGCTAATACGTTTTGGGAGACAAACCTCCTTCTTCAGAGCTGCCAGCTCTGAAGAAGGGGGCTTGTCTCCTGAAATGTGTTAGCATGCATCTGCGTGGGAGCCACAGGCACGGCACAGAGCTCTGAAGGAACAGCACAGGTATGCCGTTCCTTCAGAGCGCACGTGGCGGTGACGTCACCGCCTGCTGAAATAGCTCCTAAACGGTGCATGTACAGTATCTCACAAAAGTGAGTACACCCCTCACATTTTGTAAATATTTTATTATATCTTTTCATGTGATAACACTGAAGAAATGACACTTTGCTACAATGTAACGTAGTGAATGTACAGCTTGTATAACAGTGTAAATTTGCTGTCTCCTTAAAATAACTCAACACACAGCCATTAATGTCTAAAGCGCTGGCAACAAAAGTGAGAACACCCCTAAGTGAAAATGTCCAAATTGGGCCCAAAGTGTCAATATTTTGTGTGGCCACCATTATTTTCCAGAACCTTAACCCCTCTTGGGCATGGAATTCACCAGAGCTTCACAGGCTGCCACTGGAGTCCTCTTCCACTTCTCCATGACGACATCATGGAGCGGGTGTAGGTTAGAGACCTTGTGCTCCTCCACCTTCTGTTTGAGGATGCCCCACAGATGCCCAATAGGGTTTATGTCTGGAGAAATGCTTGGTCAGTTCATCACCTTTACCCTCAGCTTCTTTAGCAAGGCATTGGTCATCTTGGAGGTGTGTTTGGGATCATTATCATGTTGAAATACTGCCCTGCGGCCCAGTCTTCAAGGAGGGGATCATGCTCTGCTTCAGTATGTCACAGTACATGTTGGCATTCATGGTTCCCTCAATGAACTGTACCTCCCCAGTGGTGGCAGCACCTATGGAGCCCCAGACCATGACACTCCCACCACCATGCTTGACTGTAGGCAAGACAGACTTGTCTTTGTACTTCTCACCTGGTTGCCACCACACACTCTTGACACCATCAGAACCAAATAAGTTTAACATGGTTGCAGTAATCCAAGTTCTTAGTCTGCTTGTCTTCAGTAAACTGTTTGCGGGCTTTCTTGCGCATTATCTTTAGAAGAGGCTTCCTTCTGGGACGACAGCCATGCAGACCAATTTGATGCAGAGTGCAGCGTATGGTCTGAGCACTGACAGGCTGACCCCCCACCCCTTCAACCTCTGCAGCAATGCTGGCAGCACGTCTATTTCCCAAACACAACCTCTGGATATAACGTTGAGCACGTGCACTCAACTTCTTTGGTCGACCATGGTGAGGCCTGTTCTTAGTGGGACCTGTCCTGTTAAACCGCTGTATGGTCTTGACCACCATGCTGCAGCTTAGTTCCAGGGTCTTTGCAATCTTCTTATAGCCTAGGTCATCTTTTGTAGAACAACAATTCTTTTTTTCAGATCCTCAGAGAGATCTTCGCCATGAGGTGCTATGTTGAACTTCCAGTGACCAGTATGAGAGAGTGAGAGCGATAACACCAAATTTAACACACCTGCTCCCCATTCATACCTGAGACCTTGTAACACTAATGAGTCACATGACACCAGGGAGGGGAAATGGCTAGTTGGGCCCAATTTGGACATTTTCATTTAGGGGTGTACTCACTTTTGTTGCCAGCGGTTTAGACATTAATGGCTGTGTGTTTAGTTATTTTGAGGGGACAGCAAATTTACACTGTTATACAAGCTATACACTCACTACTTTGTATTGCAGCAAAGTGCCATTTCTTCAGTGTTGTCACATGAAAAGGTATAATAAAATATTAACAAAAATGTGAGGGGTGTACTCACTTTTGTGAGATACTGTAGCACCAGATATGTGTATACAGAGCACCAAATAGGAGTATACAGAGCACCAGATAGGAGTATACAGAGCCCCAGATAGGGGTATACAGAGCCACCAGATAGCAGTATACAGAGCACCAGATGGGGTATACATAGCAACAGATAGGGGTATACAAAGCACCAGATAGGAGTTTACAGAGCCCAGATAGCAGTATACAGAGCCCCAGATAGGGGTATACATAGTACCAGATAGGAGTATGCAGAGCCCCAGATAAGAGTATACATAGCACCAGATAGGAGTATACAGAGCACCAGATAGCAGTATACATAGCACCAGATAGGAGTATACATAGCACCAGATAGGGGTGTACATAACACCAGATAGGTGTATACATATCACCAGATAGGGGTATACATAGCACCAGATAGGAGTATACATAGCATCAGGTAGGAGTATACAGAGAACCAGATAGGAGTATACAGAACACCAGATAGCAGTATACATAGCACCAGATAGGGGTATACATAGCACCAGATAGGGGTATACATAGCACTAGATAGGAGTATACATAGCACCAGATAGGGGTATACATAGCACCAGATAGGGGTATACATAGCACCAGATAGGGGTATACATAGCACCAGATAGAAGTATACATAGCACCACAAAGGGGTATACATAGCACCACATAGGAGTATACATAGCACAAGATAGGGGTATACATAGCACCAGATAGGAGTGTACATAGCACCAGATAGGAGTATACAGAGTCCCAGATACTGACCCTTAAGCATGACCTCCTTGCATGCCGTCGTGGATGGTCTGCGCGGGAGTCGGGACTGAAACCCGGTGGAGTGCTGCACCTGCGCGAGTAATCACGCAGCCAGCATGTCCGCCACAGTCCCGCCCCCCACATCCAATGACAGTCAGTCACTGGCTCAGGGCAGCCAATTAGACTATGCGTGTGCGCCTGTTCAGGGCGCATACATAGTCTTTTATGGCTGACCAATCTGCTCACTACTTGCTGTCAGCAGACAGCAAGGAGCCAAGAAAAAAAAAGTCAATATACCTCCTGTAGGCGATCGGGCTGACTTTTTTTTTTCCTTCTTGTCAGCGGGGGGAGGCAGCGCCCAAGCGCCCCTTATTGACTGGCCACCACTGTGCTCCATGCCAATACTGTATCTCATGAGCTATATATATTATAATTATAGGCAGGGGTTTCCTGAGACCTGAAAGTTATTTCAAGGTGTTCCTCAATAGTAAAAAAGTTCACAAAGGCTGGGGTAGACACTCTGACTTGTTCCATTGGGAAAAAAATTTATTATCTGCAGTTACAGTACAGGTGCTCTGACGCATGGGTATTCCATATACGCATTTTTATCATGAGGTTTCAACATATACCTGTATACTGGCCCAGTTTCCTCTCTCCTCTCCCTTTTCAGAGCTCTTTGAGTGGATCCATCTTTTGGGCAGCGGCGGCTGGTGTATAAGGGGAGCTTCCTCCCCACCGCTGAGAAGGAAAAAAAAAAAGTCAGCCCGGCCCCCCTGCAGGAGGCGCCGGTATATTGACTTTTTGTTTTCCTCGGCTCCTTGCTGTCAGCTGACAGCATGTAGTGAGCCGATTGGTCAGTCATTAAAGTCTATGTGTGTGCGCTGAACAGGCACACACACAGTCTGATTGGCTGCCCCCTGAGCCACCAGAGCCAATGACTCTCTGTCATTGGATGCTGTTGGCGGGGGCGGGACTACAGCAGATGTGCTGGCTGCGTGATTACTCACGCAGGCACAGCACTCCGCCGGGACTTCCGAGCAGACTGTCAGCACTCAGCATGCTCTCCACAAGCGCTGTCTCTGCATATTGTCAGCCCGCTCTCCACATGCCGATCTGTGCAACACTGCCAGCCTGCCTATTAGATGGGGTAAGTGCGGGACTTGTCCCGACCTCAAGAGGGGTGGGGGGGGGGGCGCCTGGTGACTGTATACCCTATCTGGGACTCTTTATACTGCTACCTGGGACCCTGTATACTGCTACCTGGGACCCTGTATACTGCTACCTGGGGTTCTGTATATTGCTACCTGGGACCCTGTATACTGCTAACTGGGGCTCTGTATACTGCTACCTGGGACCCTGTATAATGCTACCTGGGACCCTGTATACTGATACCTGGGGCTCTGTATACTGCTACCTGGGACCCTGTATACTGCTACCTGGGACCCTGTATACTGCTACCTGGGGCTCTGTATACTGCTACCTGGGGCTCTGTATACTGCTACCTGGGACCCTGTATACTGCTACCTGGGACCCTGTATACTGCTACCTGGGACTCTGTATACTGCTACCCGGGGCTCTGTATACTGCTATTTGGGACCCTGTATACTGCTATCTGGGACTCTGTATACTGCTACCTGGGGCTCTGTATATCCTATCTGGTGACTGTATACCCTATCTGGGACCCTGTATATTGCTATCTGGGACCCTGTATACCCTATCTGGGACCCTGTATACTGCTATCTGGGACCCTGTATACCCTATCTGGTGACTGTATACCCTGTATGGGACCCTATATACTGATGTATGATGATTCTGTATACTGATATATGGTGACCCTGTGTACTGCTATCTGGGGCTCTGTATACTGTGATATGGTGGCTCTGTATACTGCTATATGGTGACTCTGTATACTGCTATATGGTGACTCTGTGAGTGTATACTGCTATCTGGTGACTCTGTATACTCCTATCTGGTGATGCTGTATATACCACTATCTGGTGATGCTGTATACCATACCTGGTGATGCTGGACTGTATACTCCTGACACAAGGGGTGGAAACTATAAAGGGTGGGGTTTATGAGAAGTGGGAGGGGTCAAAAGGAAGGGCGGGGTCTGGCGCCCCTCATCCTAAAATTTCACCAGCCGCCACTGCTTTTGGGGGTTACAGTGTCTCACTAAAATGAGTACACCCCTCACATTTTATAAATTTTTAATTATACCTTTTCATGTGACAACACTGAAGAAATGGCACTTTGCTACAATGTAAAGTAGTGAGCATGCAGCTTGCATAGCAGTGTAAATTTGCTGTCCCCTCGAAATAGCTCAACACACAGCAATTAATGACTAAACTGTGGGGAACAAAAGTGAGTACACCCCTAAGAGAAAATGTCCAAATTGGGCCCAATTAGCCATTTTCCCTCCACGGTGTCATGTGACTCATTAAGGTTTCAAGGTCTCATGTGTGAATGGGGAGCAGGTGTGTTTAAATTTGGTGTTATTGCTCTCACTCTCTCATACTGGTCACTGGAAGTTCAACATGGTACCTCATAGCAAAGAACTCTCTGAGGATCTGAAAAAAAGAATTGTTGCTCTACATAAAGATGGCCTATGCTATAAGAAGATTGTCAAGATCCTGAAACTGAGTTGCAGCATGGTGGCCAAGACCGTACAGCGGTTTAACAGGACAGGTTCCACTCAGAACAGGCCTCGCCATGGTCGACCAATGAAGATGAGTGCAGGTGCTCAGCATCATATCCAGAGGTTGTCTTTGGGAAATAGACATATGAGTGCTGCCAGCATTGCTGCAGAGGTTGAAGGGGTGGTGGGGGTAAGCCTGTCAGTGCTCAGACCATACGCCGCACACTGCATCAAATTGGTCTGCATGGCTGTCGTCCCAGAAGGAAGCCTTTTCTAAAGAAAGCCCACAAACAATTTGCTGAAAACAAGCAGACTATGGACATGGATTACTGGAACCATGCCCTGTGGTCTGATGAGACCAAGATAAACTTATTTGGTTCAGATGGTGTCAAGCGTGTGTGGCAGCAACCAGGTGAGGAGTACAAAGACAAGTGTGTCTTGCCTACAGTCAGGCATCGTGGTGGGAGTGTCATGGTCTGGGGCTGCATGAGCACTGCCGGCACTGGAGAGCTACAATTCATTGAGGGAACCATGAATGCCAACATGTACTGTGACATACTGAAGCAGAGCATGATCCTCTCCCTTCGGAGACTGGGCCGCAGGGCAGTATTCCAACATAACAGCCCCAAACACACCTCCAAGACGACCACTGCCTTGCTAAAGAAGCTGAGGGTAAAGGCGATGGACTGGCCAAGCATATCTCCGGACCTAAACCCTATTGAGCATCTGTGGAGCATCCTCAAATGGAAGGTGGAGAAGCGCAAGGTCTCTAACATCCGCCAGCTACGTGATGTCGTCATAGAGGAGTGGAAGAGGACTCCAGTGGCAACCTTTGAAGCTCTGGTGAACTCCATGCCCATGAGGGTTAAGGCAGGGCTCGAAAATAATGGTGGCCACACAAAATATTGACACTTTGGGCCCAATTTGGACATTTTCACTTAGGCGTGTAGTTACTTTTGTTGCCAGTGGTTTAGACATTAATGGCTGTGTGTTGAGTTATTTTGAGGGGACAGCAAATTTACAATTTTAAATAAGCTGTAGACCAGTGGCTCTCAACTTCTGTCCTCAGGACCCACCAACAGGCCAGACTTTAAGTATTACCTTGGGGAGATGCAGACTAGAATACTGCAATCACTGAGCAGCAAATTATATCACCTGTGATGTATTTCAGTTATCCTGAAAACCTGGCCTGTTAGTGGGTCCCGAGGACAGGAGTTGAGAACCACTGTTGTAGACTGACTACTTTACATTGTAGCAAAGTGTAATTTCTTCAGTGTTGTCACATGAAAAGATATAATAAAATATTCACAAAAACGTGAGGGGTGTACTCACTTTTGTGAGATACTGTATGGGGTTCCCATTTGTCAATATATCTGGATACAGTGCCTTTGGTAAATGTATAAATATATGAGGTGCATCCAAATAAAACCAGGACTTTTGAGTTTATATAATAAAAGAACAAATGTCAAGGAGTGGAAACTGCATATATTTTTCAACATACTACCCAGCTATGTTTACAGTGGGTACGGAAAGTAGTCAGACCCCCTTAAATTTTTCATTCTTTGTTATATTGCAGCCATTTGCTAAAATCATTTAAGTTCATTTATGTACTCATTAATGTACACACAGCACCCCATATTGACAGAAAAACACAGAATTGTTGACATTTTTGCAGTTTTATTAAAAAAGAAAAACTGAAATATCACATGGTCCTAAGTATTCAGACCCTTTGCTGTGACACTCATATATTTAACTCAGGTGCTGTCCATTTCTTCTGATCATTCTTTTTTTTTTAACAATTTATTTTTATTGAAAGGTTTATCAACATACATAGAAAACATACATATGATTCCTTGTGAGAGACCCAACCAACCGGGCCTCTCACGGACCAACCACGGTCCATAGCACAGCTGCTATCTAGACATAGGTGTACTAACTAGCGTACCGAAAACCCAAACAGTTCCCCCCTCCCCCCCAACTCCCTTGCTCAGCATCCCTCCCCCCCATCCCTTATATTATTCATATCAGGTATATTACCTCTTCTTCAGCATACTATCTCACTGTGAGTCATAGCTAAATTACATATGCCCTGGTTTCTCCTGGGACATCCTACAATATGTTGGGGGTCACCCCCATCACACCTCTCTCCCCTCTCCCTTAGGATTCCAATTAACCTTTCTGCCACCGCATTTAATTAACTGAGGAACTAGTGTCACACCAAGCTCCCCAGACCTTATCAAATTTTTTGAAGCACCCCCTTGCTTTGTAGGTTGCTTTGTAGTAGGGTAGCATTGTG
>BLSH010051061.1:527161-540159 GCA_018402905.1 Glandirana rugosa
AGTGACCTTCTTTGTCCTCCGAGGATCGGACCCGAAAACCTTTTTTTATCAATTGTGTTACGATGGGATGATGTTTCGTTGGATGTTTCGTTCCCCCACGAAGTTTTTTAAACTATTCCAGACCCCTCGAACCACACTGTGATCAAGGAGTCAATTAATTTACGCCACCGTCTTTCCAATTAACCTTAGGATTCCCTCTCCCCTCTCTCCACACTACCCCCACTGGGGGTTGTATAACATCCTACAGGGTCCTCTTTGGTCCCGTATACATTAAATCGATACTGAGTGTCACTCTATCATACGACTTCTTCTCCATTATGTGGACTATACTTATTACCCCCCCTCCCTACGACTCGTTCCCTCAACCCCCCCTCCCCCCTTGACAAACCCAAAAGCCATGCGATCAATCATGTGGATACAGATCTATCGTCGACACCCCCCCAACTCCCTTGCTCAGCATCCCTCCCCCCCATTATTCATATCAGGTGTATTACCTCTTCTTCAGCATACTATCTCACTGTGAGTCATAGCTAAATTACATATGCCCTGGTTTCTCCTGGGACATCCTACAATATGTTGGGGGTCACCCCCATCACACCTCTCTCCCCTCTCCCTTAGGATTCCAATTAACCTTTCTGCCACCGCATTTAATTAACTGAGGAACTAGTGTCACACCAAGCTCCCCAGACCTTATCAAATTTTTTGAAGCACCCCCTTGCTTTGTAGGTTGCTTTGTAGTAGGGTAGCATTGTGTTAACTATTTTTTTCCAAAAGCCCAGGCTAGGAGCCTCCTGTTTCTTCCAGTGAAGTAGTATTGCCTTTTTGCCATAAAAAAGCAGGATAGTAAGGAGCGTTCTATGGGCTCTGGAGGGGACCACTTCTTCCACTAATCCCAACAAACAAAGCTTAACAGTTTTAGGTATGGGTACAAACAAAATTTCCTCGATAAAGGCAGTCACCTCTTCCCAGAAGAGCCGGATTCTTTCACATTCCCAGAATATATGTAATGCCGCAGCCGGTGTCACAGAGCATCGCCAACAGGATGCCGATGCCCCCTGATATATGGCTGCCAACCTAGCTGGCGTGTAGTAGACTCGGTGGAGAAATTTAAACTGAATCAGCTTATCTCTAGCAGAAACTAAGTGTCCGAATGGCCTAACCCACAGTTCCTCCCAATCCTCCCCCTGGATATCCGGCACCTCCCACTCCCATTTTGTCCTGCACCTAACAACTGTCGCTGGGCTGCTCACGAACAATTTCTTGTACACCACTGATAGGGTCTTAGGGAGTTCCTCCTTTGTCAGAGTGTCCTCAAGAGCAGATGGCAGTGCCTCCACCCTCACATTCCTGAACTGGCTCTAGATGGCGTGTCTCAGTTGTAGGTAACGTAAAAAAATACTTGTTTGGAAGGTCATGTCTAACCTTCAGTTGGTCAAAAGTCAACAGTTCACCGTACATTGTTACATCACCGAGTGTTTTGATCCCCCTAACCGCCCAAGTCATTGGGTCCTGGAATGTGAGGAGGTGTGGAAGATTTGGGTTAAGCCAGAGTGGGGCCAAGGGGGATACCCCTGTATATGATGGGCAGGCCAACTTAAGTGCTTCTCCCCATGCTCTGATCGTTGCCTTCATAGATCCCGTGAGGGGAATCGCCGATCTAGTCCCCCTGTATATTGCGAGTCTTAAGGACTCATATGAGCCGAGATGAGCCGCCTCCAGAACTGTGGCGGCATCATCGCAGTCCATGCCCAGCCATCTGTGAACGAACACCATCTGCCCTGCCAGGTAGTATTTTTTAAAATCCGGGAACGCAAGCCCCCCCTGTCCCTGAGGTTCTTGCAAGGCCCTGATACTCACTCTCGGTGCCTTGGGTGTCCATAGGAAGGTTCCCAGAATTCCCTCTAACTGTTTAAAATAAGACTGTGGGACCCAGGTTGGAGCATGTCTTAGGAAATATAGAATGACTGGGAGGATTTTCATTTTTATCAAGTTTATTCTCCCCAACAGAGACAAGGGGAGTCTCTGCCAGGCAGCAGTCTTTTGTTTAACCAGGGGAATCACTGGCAGGAGGTTTAGTCTGTAATACTCTTTCACATCCGCAGTGACCTTTACCCCCAGGTACGTGATAGAGGAGACCCACTTTAACGGCAAGTCGGGGTCTGCTCTCTCCCTCGCCCCCTCATCTATGGGCAGAATGGAAGATTTGGTCCAGTTAATTTTAAGGCCGGAGTATTGCGTAAACTCGTTTAATATACTAAGTGCATTGCGCAGGGAGTCAACTGGGTCCTCCAGGAACAGCAGTAGGTCATCGGCATATAATGCTAAACACTCCTTTATGGTCCCAACTTTAATGGCCTGGATATCTGGGGATGACCTGAGTGCTATCGCCGTTGGCTCCATTACTAATGCAAACAGGAAGGGGGACAGAGGGCATCCCTGTCTGGTCCCCTTTCCTATGTTGAAAAATGGGGAGACTGCATTTCCCAGCCTAACCGCCGTCCTGGGGGCACTGCAAAGCATAGTCACCCATTTCCTGAACACTGAACCAAAGCCCATGCGTTCCAGAACCTTGCCCATATAGCCCCAATCCACCGAATCGAAGGCCTTCTCAATGGAGACCACGATTCTAGTTGGCGGATCCGGAGGAGGAAGCTGGAGGTGAGTAAAAAGCCTACGTAAGTTCGTGTCTGTAGACTTGCCCGGGATAAACCCCGTCTGATCTAAACTGACCAGGGAGGATATGGTTCCTGCAAGCCTAACAGACAGGACCCTAGTCAGGATCTTTAGATCCGTGTTCAGGAGGGCAATTGGGCGATATGATGAGCAGTCCAATGGGTCCTTTCCAGGTTTTAATAGTAATACCATATATGCCTTCATCATGGAGAGGGGGAGGCTACCATCTTCAAAACATTGGTCAAAGAGCCATTTTATTCTAGGGGCCACCTGCTCTATGTGCAATTTGTAGAAATCAATGGGGAGACCGTCCGGTCCCGCAGCTTTATTGGGAGGGAAGGAGTAGATGGCTGTCTCTATTTCTTTAAGTGTCAGTGGGGCGTCCATGGCCTCCCTTT
Organism: Glandirana rugosa; assembly: GCA_018402905.1. Taxonomy (NCBI): domain Eukaryota; kingdom Metazoa; phylum Chordata; class Amphibia; order Anura; family Ranidae; genus Glandirana; species Glandirana rugosa. Next base: position 530,233 of record BLSH010051061.1, read on the forward strand.
CATCCGCCATAAGTTGAGGGATGTTTAAGCTATCCAACCTGGATTCTAAAACCGCTACGTTGTATGGTGGGATGGGGGCATAGAGGCGTCCAAAGAATTCAGAGAAAACCTCCATAATACCTGCAGGGTTGGTGATTAGCTCTCCCATCCCATTCTTTATGACCGGGATGCTCAGGGTGGCGTGAGTATCCGCGACTAGCCTAGCCAGAAGCTTGCCATTCTTGTCGCCCTCCATGAATAAAGAGTGGGCCCTGCCTTTTAATTCTACATGCGCCATATCTGATAAGTGCAGCGATAGCCTCCTTTTTGCTTCCTGCAGGGCCGTGTATGATTCTGAGTTAGGGTCGGCTGCATATTTCCTCGCCTTCCTTTCCTCTCTCTCCCTTAATAGTTGGAGTTCGTTCCCTTGATCCCTCCTCGCCTCTTTAATGGCAGAAATACACTCGCCCCTTACCACTGCCTTAAAGGCGTCCCAAAGGGTGCCTGTGGAGGTCGAGTCCACGTTGGTCTCCCAATATGTTAAGACTGCCTTTTGTAGGCGGGTTTGGACTGTCTCGTTTTGTATCCACTCTGATGAAATCTTCCAACCATCCCTCCCTACTGATTAGGTGAGCAAGGCCGGGGAATGGTCAGATACTCCTCCCGCTAAATATTCTACGTCTTGGACCATGGCAGCATACCCTCGCTACCCAAGACCAGGTCTATTCTGGCTGAGGAACGATGAGATACTGATACGTGGGAGTAACCCCTCTCCCTGGGATGCTTCCACCGCCATAGTTCTGTTAGTTTTGTCACCGAGAGCCATGATTCCAGTTCCACCGAACCCTCCCTGTTTGGGTTGGAAGAGTCCAACGCGTCCAAGGTCGCGTTGAAGTCCCCCAACATGACCCATGGCCATTGAGCAAAGGGTGTCAGTTTAACATGCATATCATATAACATTTGTATTTTAAATGGTGGAGGCACATAAACATTGATCAGAACCATCCTTTTATAGCAAATATCCAGTTCCACTGCTACATACCTCCCTTCAGGGTCAGACAAGACCTCATGTATGGTGCAGGGGACCGCCTTGCTAATCATGATTGAAACACCCCGAGAGAACGTGGAGTAGGTGGCGTGAAAGGCCCGCTGAATCCACGGTCTGCGCAAGGCTAATACCCTACCACCATCCATGTGCGTCTCCTGTAGCATAATAACATGAGGCTTAATGTGTTTCAGATATTGAAAAACCACTGCTCGTTTATATTTGTCATTAAGCCCCTGATATTCCAGGATAGAACCTTAACAGAGCTAGCCATTTGGGAGGGCCGAAACAGATATTGCCACCAGATGACCCAAGGTAAACAGGAAGTTTTAGTAGTCCCAAAAGAGTTTCCAAAGCATACACTGGCATGCCTCAGAGGCAAACAAATATGGGGGACAGAATGCTGAGCTCAAAGTGTACTTCCCTGCCGTTATATCACAACCAAAACCAAAAAACAAAACCAAAAAAAACATAACCCGATATGCGGCTTTATCCCTTCCAACTGAAAAACCAAAACTCGGTGCGTAGAGTGGTCCGAATGACCCACTAGTCTGTCTTGTAGAGAAACACATCTCTGGTGTCCTCCGTAACTCCTGTCCAGGATGCAGGGTGAAACAAAAGGGTAAGGTGGAAAAGGTATGTAAAACCGGAGCTCAGTATCAGACAGAAAAATAAACTTGAGCAGCAACTTGGAGATATGCTGATAAGGCTTGGGGAACATATAGCATCAGGGCTCCCTCTGGTGGTCATTTCTCTCAATTACGTTACATGCTCCACAGGTGCCCTATAAAATCCATTTCGGATAAAGATGAGAAAATTGAGTGGTGAGAAGAGCCCCTGCAAGATGGCAAGGTCCCAAGGTGTACCCAGTCTTTCAAGGATATCCAAACCTATGGGCACAACAGGTGCCAACACTCAGGGTTCTTTCCCCCGCCCAGCAGAATAAAGCCTCGGCCTTTAGATTCATGGCAGTCCATCTAGCCAGTCACATACTTCTTGCGGATGATCAAAAAATTTTACAGTACCTTTAAATTGTACTCGAAGTCTGCTCGGGTAGAGCATGCTGTATTTCAATTCTCTTTCCCGAAGACGTCTCCTCACATCAGTAAACGATCGCCTCTTCCTTTGTGTTTCTGCAGAGAAATCTGGAAAGAGCATTACTTGCACATTCTCATATTTTAGGGCCTGGATTTTCCTGGATTCCGTCAGAATCATGTCCCTGTCCCTATAATTAAGAAATCTGACCAGGAAAGGTCGCGGATAAGCTCCCGGAGGTCTGGCTCCCGTGGGGACCCGATGCGCCCTCTCTACTACATATGTGGGAGGCAGGTTTTCCAGAGATAGCAGCTGCTTGAAGAGGCTCTCAGCAAACTCCACTGGCCTGGTCCCCTCGGCCCCCTCTGGTAGGCCCGCGACCCTGATATTATTTCTTCTTTGGCGGTCTTCCGCGTCATCAGCTCGCCGTTGCAGTGACTGCACCAGGCCTTGGAGCTCTGATATGTGGGTATTATGTGTGTGCAAGGCATCTTCTACCCCAGAGATTCTATCTTCTGCCTCAGTAAGCCTTCCCCGCACCTTATCTATCTCATGCCTGATGAGGGTGCATTCAGCCACCAGGTGATCTATTCTTACCATTACCGCTGCCTTACTTGCGTCTATGGCTTCCAGGATCGGTCTTGTGATAGCCTCATGTGTTGATTCCTGGTCTGGAAGCCCTGGCGGATGAGCTGACGGTGAGGCCGGATCGAGCGAAGTCCGCGGGGCGTCCTCTCTCTGAGCCTCCATCCCGGCCACATGTGCGTAGCTCTTCTTGTGCTTCTTTTCCTGAAAGATGGCGGAGGCGGAGCCTTGCTTCGGGCCCGGCGTAGAGCGGGTCTGTCTCTGCTCTAGAGGGACCGTTTTCCCCTGTTTCGCCACTGCCATTCTGGCTGGCAGTTCACGACGAACCTATGCCACCTCAATTCGAGTCTTTGCCAGCACTTATACCCTTTTCAGGTCGGATTTGTTCAGGATGTGTATGGAGCTCTGAGAAGAACGATGCTGCTCCCTTCACATCCGGTCACGCCCCCTTCTGATCATCCTTGAGATGCAAAGAATTAAAGACTGCCAGGTCCTATCTGGGTGGCTACCAGGGACCTAGGATTGTAACAAAAGGGTACCACATCCCTAAATATATGACGATGAAAATTTTTTTTTTGTGTTTAGTAGCACCTGGGACTTTAATGGTACAGTAGAAAGAACCCCAACGGAGTCAAAATAATTAAATAAATTTTATTTAGTTATCGTTAAAATCTCCATAAAAACACAGATCAGTACATCTTCAAAAAACAACAAACCCCCTGAAATCCTGCATGATGGTGGGTCCAACTATCTGTAGAAAATACCCGAGCCAAGCTAAATACCCCAGTATCTCACAGTGGCCTTGAATTACCAAGCATCATAACCCCCGTACAACGAAAAAGTATAGTAGGTTTTTAAAGAGCACAGCTTCGATTAGTAATTAGATGGTGTATTCGGGTATCCTGGGTACACAGCTGGTACGTGTGTTTCGACAGTTGGGACCCACGGTCATGCGATAGGACTCCCTCTTAACATGTTTCGCGTTTACAAAGAACGCTTCCTCAGAAAAATGGGGTGTATATAACTAATCTTCAATGTATTCAACAATCTGTAATTACAAACATTGTTAGAAAATTGTATATAGGCTTAATAGTTCGCTCCATAAACTTATATTACGTATTGGTAACTTACTCAGTTGGCACTAAAAAGACAGAGCACCCCAAAGTATCCAACCACTTGTCGGCCTGATTCCACCGTAGCGCAGAGGGTGTGGGGACGTGTATGTTCTGCTGCCACGTTCTAAAACGTAATGATAAAGACCAAGCCATTGTACCAATAGATAAATACTTAAATCTGAACATAAACAGTACTACATATATTCCCCACTAGGTGTCAGCCTCCTCCTCAACTCTACCTAGAGCATGTCCTTACACATATACTTTGTTAATGCCTATACAGCAATAAAAGTCCACAGACTAACAGCAATGTGATTAAATCAAAAAGGGTACCTGAAAGTTATTTTGGGAACAACATCAAAAGAATATCTCGTCCCCTTCCAGCACTGACATTTCTATTGTATTGGCCAATATAGCTTACGTTCGGGGTTTCCCTGTAATGCAGACATAATAGACCTCAGCTCTCTGTTCGCAAGGGGGGCCAATTTCTGATGGACGGTAACAAAGTAGTCAAGGGGTCAAAGTAAAGCTTGATTCCCAGGTAGCTAAAGGTATCCATATACTTACCACGTTGTCTAGGTTAGGGTATCTCTGTCACGGGCGTGTGTACCGCTCGGACGTTGGTGCCATTTTAAATACACGTCCCGGCCGTGACGTCCTATTCGTGGGACCTCCCACTCTAATGACACTCCAACGACCCGGCATTCTCCCTACCACTTGCGCATGCGCTGAATACGAGTGCCGGCAAGGGGAGGGACGATACCCCGGAGCCGACCAAGGGACCCCTGGTATGCTCCGAGGACGCCGCCAATTCTGAGGGAACCAGCCCGTTGGGAACCGGGCAGGGGGATCAGGAATGTATGGCGCTTTCAGCCGCACACCCCCCGCTCCTGCCAACCAACTCCTAAGTCCTTGGAGGGACAGGGAGAAAAGGCGACTAGGAACTACGCCATCTAGTGGACAACCGGCATAGTAGGAGGACTAGCGCTCTGTCCCTGAAGTGCCAATAAACACAATAAATACAATCTGTTACGTGTATCAAAACTACAGTAATTCACCATAACTAGTGTTTACAGGCAGATTGAGAAATCCTAGCATGTATATTAACATGGACCACACTGGACCATTTCAAAGTAACACAGTACATTCATAGAAAAGATTTGTATGAGCATATCTCGTTTAACCCTGGGGGATGGATGGCATTTAAACGTTCTATCCATAGGGTTTCTCTTTGTAATATTTGTTTGTCCCAGTTGCCCCCTCTAGGGTCCTGTGGGACTATTTCTAGAACTGTAAATAAGGCGCATTTGGTGTCGTATCTATGGTACAAGTCCAGGTGGCGACTAACCAGGGTGACCATTTTCCCTCCAGAGGAGTAGTATATATGGTCATGCATCCTTTTTCTAAATGCTCTAAAGGTTTTTCCTATATAAAAAGCACTGCATTTACAGCTCATAAGGTATATGACACCTTGTGTCTCACAGTTTGCATGAAACCTAGGATAGAACATTTGGCCATTGGGTAATCTAAATTTTGTACTCTGATGAACCCAGGGACACATGTCGCATTTGCCACATTTAAAAATGCCCCAGGGTTGTTGTCTCGTATTCGGTTCACATAGGTAGTGACTGGCTGTGAGATGGCTGAGGATCGAGGGTGCCCTACGGAAGACCATTTCGGGGGCCTCCTTGACATATTTGGAAGCAAGAGGGTCTTGATGTAAAATGTGCCAGTGTTTCCCTAGGATCCCCCGCAGCTCCTGAGGTTGTATTGAAAACTGGGTGATAAACTTGACTGTGTTATGTCGTGGGCGCATCTTGGGCTTATAGAGCAATGATTGTCGGTCCTGTTCTAGGGCTTTGTTGTAGGCTTTCCGCAAAAGGGTTTTGCTGTACCCTCTGCTTGAAAGCTTATGTCGTAGGCCTGTTGCTTGCTTTTTAAAGTCTTCCATTCATGTACAGTTACGTTTGAGCCGTATATACTGTGCATAAGGGATGCTACGTATGAGTGCTGGGGGATGTGCACTACTGGCGTGTAAGATTGTGTTACCTGCTGTTGGTTTACGATACAAATCAGTAGCCAGGCAAGAATCCTGGTCCACAAAGATCTCAAGGTCCAGGAAACTTATTCTGGAGGGATGGTATGACAGTGTAAAGGTCAGGTTGAAGGAGTTTGTGTTTAAATCCTGCACAAATTTGATGAGTTCAATCTCTGGTCCTGTCCAGATGATGAGAACATCATCTATGTATCGATACCAACATAGTATGTGCTGCATAAACCCCTCCAACCTTTCCACCTGCCATATCTCCCTCTCCCACCCCCCCCACAGCATGTGCCCATAGCCACGCCCTGTACCTGGAGGTAGTGGGTATCGTCAAAAACAAACCAATTATGAGTCAGAATGAAGTATAATAACTCAAGTAAGAACTCATTGAAGTTCCATTGGGTATTTGGTGCTTCCATGAGAAAGGAGCGTACAATCTCAATTCCCTTCTTGTGGGGAATACTTGAGTATAGTGCTGCCACATCGAGAGTCACCAGGAGCGCCCCTGGGGGGACCTGGCGACTCTCGATGTGCTTGAGCAAATCTAGAGTATCTCTGACATATGAGGGCAGGCTGATGACATGTTGCATGAGGAAAAAATCCAGAAATCTACTAGCATTTTCACACAATGCTCCAATTCCTGATACAATGGGTCGCCCTGGTGGGTGAGCCAGGTCCTTATGCACTTTAGGTAGTGCATAGAAGGCTGCCACACGTGGGAATTTGACATTGAGATAGTCATACGTTTCTTTGTCTATTAGGGATTTGGTGTAAGCAGTGCCTATCAATTCCTTGAACTGGTTTATATATTGAACAGATTGTTCAGGGTTGATCGTAATATACCAATCCTTGTTGAGCAGTATTCTTTTACACATTTGTTCATAATTGCAACGCGTCATCAGCACTACATTACCCCCCTTGTCAGAGGGCTTGATAACAACATCCGTCCTATGTTTGAGGGACTGTAGGCCTATTTGTTGGGAGGGTGTGAGGTTGTGTTTATTATACTGGTTGAAATGATACGTTTTGATTTCACTTGTTGCCGCAGTGAGAAAGGCCCAGATATGTGGGTTCGAGGAGAGGTCAGGGAACCTTTGGGATTTGTTTTTGAATTTCGTGGTTCTGGTAAGTTCAACGCAATCAGGAGGTGTTGGGGTGGTATCTTGGCTAATTTCATTTTCCTCCAACAGGAAAATCAGATCCCTAAGCACCCGAAAATCCTGCATTGTAAGGTCCTTCATGTTTTCGGTAGGCTCTTTGTCTTGTTTGCCTCTTACTCTCTCCGGATCATACATGAATTTGTAGGTCAAGTTCCTACAAAATAAGTATAGATCTTTAATTGTTATGTATTTGTCTAAAGTGTGTGAGGGACAGAAACTGAGTCCTAACTTGAGGACCTGTGTTTCTTCCCTAGACAAAACATGTTGGGTGAGATTAATGATGCTTAGTTCATCTGGCTGCTGCTGGGGGATAGAACTGGTCCTTGGTCTGGCTCCTCTAAAGGGATCGTCCCTCGGGTTACATGAGGATCCATTGTTCCCTGCCGCCCCACATTGGGGGGGCTGGGTTCCTGGTAAAAAACCCCCCTGTGTGTTGGGTGGAATATTATTTTTAGTAGTGGAATTTTTTCGTTGCTGTGTTGTGTTGTTCGTGTGTGTCTTGAATATTTGAAGAGCTTGGGCTGCCAAAGGGCCCAGATGTGTGGGTCTGCCGTGTGTCGAAGTGTTGGATGTGCCAGGGCTGTCACCATTAGGATCACCACGTTGTGCATTAGGAAGGGGGTAAAATGATTTGGTTGTGTTGGGTTTGCATTTCGAGTTGTGCATATTATCATACCCTTCACCATAGTAATCACACTTACGTCCACCCTTGTGATTCTGTCCATGTCGGGATGTGAAGGATCCGTTGTGATTCTGTTGGATAGAAGAAGACATAGATGAGTCGGATTCTGTACCCTCATCTCCTGTATTATAATTCTGCTGTTCCTCCGGTGGGCCCCTACCCCGTGGCTGTCTGCGTTCGGGGGCGGTAGAGGGCCAACGGTAGGCATACCCCTCGAGGAATGCAGTTTTATCTTTACAAAACTTAGATTGCTTTTTAGATACTATATCTTTATTCAGTCTATTCAGATATTCTTTCAGTTCTTGATATTTAGTCTCGAACTGAGGGTGTTCTTTGATTTTTTCATATATCGTGTTAGTTGTATTTAATTCGCCATCAATCATATCCATGTCCTTTTGGTGTTGAGACCCCAATAGGGCCATGAGTTTAAGACTGCATTTTGTTAATGTATCTTCCCATAGTTTTTTGAAATCAGTTGTGACTTCAAACATTGAGGGAAATACCTGAACTCTAAGGCCCAAAGGGCAGACTTCCTCCTGTAAGTAGTGTTTAAAAAATTCTATATGCCAATAGAGGTTCGATTTTTTCTTGAGGAGTCTTTTTAGTTTGGCCATATACTGAGTAAGATTTACCTCATTTTGAGTTTCCGAGTGCGGTTGGGCCTGGAACTCGGATATTAGACCTGACCATGCCGCACCCACAAAATCCATTGTCAATATTTGAACCACACTATTCAAAATCTGCTTAAATAGAAACAACCAAAGATAAGTACATTACATTGGGATGGTTCTACACCTTAATTTGAGTCCAGCTGTGTTTGATTATACTGATTGGACTTGATTAGGAAAGCCACACACCTGTCTATATCAGACCTTACAGCTCACAGTGCATGTCAGAGCAAATGAGAATCATGAGGTCAAAGGAACTGCCTGAAGAGCTCAGAGACAGAATTGTGGCAAGGCACAGATCTGGCCAAGGCTACAAAAAATTTCTGCTGCACTTAAGGTTCCTTAAGGCTTAAGAGCACAGTGGCCTCCATAATCCTTAAATGGAAGACGTTTGGGACGACCAGAACCCTTCCTAGAGCTGGCCGTCCGGCCAAACTGAGCTATCGGGGGAGAAGAGCCTTGGTGAGAGAGGTAAAGAAGAACCCAAAGATCACTGTGGCTGAGCTCCAGAGATGCAGTCGGGAGATGGGAGAAAGTTGTAGAAAGTCAACCATCACTGCAGCCCTCCACCAGTCGGGGCCTTATGGCAGAGTGGCCCGACGAAAGCCTCTCCTCAGTGCAAGACACATGAAAGCCCGCATGAAGTTTGCTAAAAAACACCTGAAGGACTCCAAGATGGTGAGAAATAAGATTCTCTGGTCTGATGAGACCAAGATAGAACTTTTTGGCCTTAATTCTAAGTGGTATGTGTGGAGAAAACCAGGCACTGCTCATCACCTGTCCAATACAGTCCCAACAGTGAAACATGGTGGTGGCAGCATCATGCTGTGGGGGTGTTTTTCAGCTGCAGGGACAGGACGACTGGTTGCAATCAAGGGAAAGATGAATGCGCCCAAGTACAGGGATATTCTGGACGAAAACCTTCTCCAGAGTGCTCAGGATCTCAGACTGGGCCGGGCTGGTTACCTTCCAACAAGACAATGACCCTAAGCACACAGCTAAAATAACGAAGGAGTGGCTTCACAACAACTCCGTGACTGTTCTTGAATGGCCCAGCCAGAGCCCTGACTTAAACCCAATTGAGCATCTCTGGAGAGACCTAAAAATGGCTGTCCACCAACATTCACCTTCCAACCTGACAGGACTGGAGAGGATCTGCAAGGAGGAATGGCAGAGGATCCCCAAATCCAGGTGTGAAAAACTTGTTGCATCTTTCCCAAAAAGACTCATGGCTGTATTAGATCAAAAGGGTGCTTCTACTAAATACTGAGCAAAGGGTCTGAACACTTAGGACCATGTGATATTTCAGTTTTTCTTTTTTAATAAATATACAAAAATGTCAACAATTCTGTGATTTTCTGTCAATATGGGGTGCTGTGTGTACATTAATGAGGGAAAAAACATGAACTTAAATGATTTTAGCAAATGGATGCAATATAACAAAGAGTGAAAAATTTAAGGGGGTCTGAATACTTTCCGTGCCCACTGTATACACTTATCCCAGTGTTTAATGCCTCGAAAGCTTCAGCATAAAAATATTTGTCAGTATGCCTGAACCATCCCAGGACAGCCTGCTTCACTTCATCATCAGTGCTGAAGTACTGACAGATGTGT
>BLSH010051061.1:545174-561494 GCA_018402905.1 Glandirana rugosa
TTTATTTTTTTCATAGTGTCTGGCATGAGTTAAAAGAGGTATGTCCACCGCAGAACTTCGACAGTAATGGGTTGTTTCCTAAAACATGGTTCATAATTTATGTAAAGTAAATCGCACAAGGTATGAAAAAGGGACACAATAAGGTAAAATAATGTGTATTGTTTAAATAAAACTAAAGAAGTATACATACCTAACGTACCCAACAATGGCTGTACACCACTTTTTATGAATGAAACGGGAAACATACTCGTGAAGTGTCTCGTATACCTACGGTAATTGTGTAAAAAAACTGTGTAGTGGTTATTAATTACTACCTAGGGGTCGTAGTCATGGTCAAATGTGTTATTATATTATTGGTGCTATAGACACCAATGCAGTGGGTTATTACTGCGTAACTTGGCACTTATGCTGGTAGTTAATTTTATGGAAACTGCCATTTATGCTGGGGGTAATTATTTTTTAAACTGGCACTGATGCTGTCGGATATTATTGGTGCTACTGACACCAATGCAGTGAGTTATTATTGTGTAAACTGGTACTGATGCTGGGGATCCATCATTAATTATTGGTGATGTGTCAAAAAAATGTGTTAATGGCATCCATATGCTCTGTGAAGTGCTCATACAAAGGGCAAAGTAAGTATTTTTCACCACATGTCGGTAACAACCCATGCAATCCATACATATGAAGAAATCAAAATAAATTTGTTATGTGTAATAAAATGGAATAACACAGGGAAAAAGTATGGAACACGCTAAATGAAATGTATTTAATACTTGGTACAAAATCCTTTGTTGGGTAATGACAGCTTCAAGACGCCACCTGTATGGAGAAAATTGAGTACGGTCTGTGATACTTTTTTTATTTGCACTAACATACAATTTTTCAGGACAAGCTGTCGGGGTGTGTCCCCTTCTTCAAGGTCCAAGCAGTACTGATTCACAAAAGTTTTATCAGAATGTTAAAAAAATCTTTGAGGGAAAGGGAAAAAAAGGAAAAACAAACAAACCTACACACACAAATCAATGTATATGGTAATAAAGCTAGCAGTAGGGTCACTGAGATAAGACAGAGGGTGAGCTATAGACTGGAGGGGGTGACGGTCACAGAGGGGGTCACAAAACTGTAGTGTAATCGGTAAGGAAACTATCTAAGTTTAAGCCGTTATTTTTTGTGTCAAGAAGAAGTAACATTCTTAGTTCAAGCATTTTCCTTTCCTGGATAGTTCTGAAATTCCCTTTAAGAACTAGGACATTGAGGTCTTCAATAATGTGGTCCGGTTGTGAGAAGTGATGTCCCACAGGTGTGCAGAAACGGTCTTCTTTATGTTCCTTGATGGAATGTCTGTGTAAATTCATCCTTGTTTGCAGCTTCTGTCCTTTTTCCCCAACATAAGATTCTTTCCTGCAACTTTTGCATTGAATGAGGTATACAACATTACTAGAGGTACAGCTGTATGATCCCATGATATTGAAGGTACCATTTGTGTGTGTGACACTTCTAGATTAATTGATCTGGTTGCACAGTTTGCAGCGTTTTTTATTGCAGGGTTTGCTTCCATTATTCATGACTTCATAATCAGAGTGAAGTTTCCTGCTTATTAGTTTATGTCTGGGGTTGGGTGGTTGTCTGAAAGCCAATATTGGGGGTTGTTGGAATATTTTTTCAGAGTTTCATCCTCTGTTATAATATGTTGTAAATCTATGATTATCATTTTTATCTCTTCTAGTGCTGGGTTGTATGTAGTGACTAGAGGTACATGGTTATTTGTTTTTTTTTTTTCTCTTTGTATTGGAGGAGATTTTCTCTTCAGTTTTCAAGGACGTGTTTGTGCTGTTGTTGATGGTTTTGTCTTTGCACCCTTTCTTATGGAAGGAGTCTGCCAGTGTTCTGAGATGTTTATCTCTGTTCTCTGGGTCTGAACATATTCGGTGGTATCTCATGGCCTGGCTGTGTATGATGGCCCGTTTAGTGTGTTGGGGGTGAAAACTGGAACTATGGAGATAGCTGCACCAGTCAGTTAGATTTCTGTATATCGAACTGTGAAGCTTGTCATTCCTGATGTATACTGTAGTGTCTAGGAAGTTGACACGTGTGTTTGAATAATCCATTTTTAGTTTGATAGATGGGTGAAAAGTGTTGATCAATGAGAAAAAAGGATTTCGATTTTTTTCACCTTCAGTCCATATCATAAAGATATCATCAATAGAGCGATAATATCGGTATGGCTTATGTTGTATGCTGTTTAGGAATTTGTTGTCCAGGTCAGCCATAAATTAATTTGCATATTGGGGTGCCATTTTACTTCCCATAGCAGTACCCATACACTGGAGATAGATGTCATTGTTGAACGTGGAGTCGTTGTGTGTAAGAATGAATTTCTCCATTTCTAAGCCTCATGTTGACGAGTCTTTGAGGAAAACCCGTCCTATTTTTTCTCACTGTGTCACATGCTGGCGTACTCTTCCTGTAAATGTTCAGGAACAGGGGTAAACTTGTATAAAAGTTATCGACATACAGGTGGTAGCCTTTCTCCGGGAGCGGGTAAATGATTTCCCAAATGATTTTCCCACTTGAACCTAAATAGTCTGGGCAATTAGAGGGATGCAACTGGGAGTCCTTCCCTTCGTACACTTTGAAGGAGTAAACGTACCCCGTGGTTCGGTCACACAATTTATATACCTTCATCCCATAGCAGGCTCTTTTACTGGGGATATATTGTTTTATTCCCAGCCTGCCACAAAATTTCACAAGGTATTCATCAATACATACATTATCTCACAAAAGTGAGTACACCCCGTACATTTTTGTAGATATTTTATTATATCTTTTCATGTGACAAGACTGATGAAATGGCACTTTGCTACAATGTAAAGTAGTGAGTGTACAGTTTGTATAACAGTGTAAATTTGCTGTCCCCTCAAAATAACTCAACACACAGCCATTAATGTCTAGACCGCTGGCAACAAAAGTGAGTACACCCCTAAGTTAAAATGTCCAAATTGGACGTAAAGTGTCAATACTTTGCGTGGCCAGCATTATCTTCCAGCACTGCCTTATCCCTCTTGGGCATGGAGAACACCAGAGCTTCACAGGTTGCCACTGGAGTCCTCTTCCACTCTTCCATGATGACATCACAGAGCTGGTGGATGTTAGAGACCTTGCACTCCTCCACCTTTTGCAGATGCCCCACAGATGCTTAATAGGGTTTAGGTCTGGAGACATGCTTAGCCAGTCCATCACCTTTACCCTCAGCTTCTTTAGCAAGACAGTGGTGGTCTTGAAGGTGCGTTTGGGGTAGTTAACATGTTGGCATACTGCCCTGCGACCCAGACTCCGAAGGGAGGGGATCATTCTCTGCTTCAGTATGTTACAGTACATGTTGGCATTCATGGTTCCCTCAATGAACTGTAGCTCCCCAGTGTCAGCAGCACTCATGCAGCCCCAGACCATGACACTCCCACCACCATGATTGACTGTAGGCAAGACACACTTGTCTTTGTACTCCTCACCCAGTTGCCACCACACACGCTTGACACCATCTGAACCAAATAAGTTTATCTTGGTCTCATTAGATCACGGGACATGGTTTCAGTAATCCATGTCCTTAGTCTTCAGCAAAAGAGGCTTCCTTCTGGGGCGACAGCCATGCAGACCAATTTAATGCAGTGTGCGGCGTATGGTCTGAGCACTGACTGGCTGACCCCCCACCACCCCTTCAAACTCTACAGCAATGCTGGCAGCACTTATACGTCTATTTCTCAAAGACAGCCTTTGGATATGACGCTGAGCACGTGCACTCTACTTCTTTGGTCGATCATGGTGAGACCTGTTCTGAGTAGAACCTGTCCTGTTAAACCGCTGTATGGCCTTGGCCGGCGTGCTGCAGCTCAGTTACAGGGTCTAGGCAAACTGCTTATAGCCTAGGCCATCTTTATATAGAACAATAATTCTTTTTTTAAGATCCTCAGAGAGTTCTTTGCCATGAATTGCCACGTTGAACTTCCAGTGACCAGTATGAGAGTGAGAGCGATAAAACCAAATTTAACACACCTGCTCCCCATTCACACATGAGACCTTGTAACACTAACGAGTCACATGACACTGGGGAGGCAAAATGGCTAATTGGGCCCAATTTGGACATTTTCTTTTAGGGGTGTACTCACTTTTGTTTCAAGCGGTTTAGGCATTAATGGCTGTGTATTGAGTTATTTTGAGGGGACAGCAAATTTACACTGTTATACAAGCTGTACACTCATTACTTTACATTGTAGCAAAGTGTCATTTCTTCAGTGTTATCACATGAAAAGATATAATAAAATATTTACAAAAAATGTGAGGGGTGTACTCACTTTTTGTGAGATACTGTATATGCTGGTCCGGTGTAAACAATTGGGGAAATACTTCTGAAAAATAATCAAGAATTGGGCGAATTTTATAAAGCCGGTCATAATTTGGGGCATTTTGGGGAGAGCACTGGGTATTATCATTGAAATGGAAAAATCTCATGATCATGAGAAATCTTGTCCTGGGCATTATTGTTGAGAAGACCGGCATGTTGTAGATGGGGTGGGTGGACCAATAGGAGCGCAGTTCATTTTTTTTGTGAAGCCCCATGCAGAACGTGAGGCCCAAAAAAGTTTTGAAATCTTCCACTGTTACTTCTCTCCACTCAAAGGGACGGGCATAATAGGAGGTTGGATTATTTTGGATAAATTGCTGTGCATATAAGTTACACTGGGCCACAATTGATGTTAGCATGTCCTCCGTGAAAACCAAATCAAAGAAATTCATATGTGAGAAATTTTCTGTGTCCACCTGAACTCCTGGCTGGGCAGTGAAAGGGGGAATCCTAGCTTCTTGTGGTGCTGAAGTGAATAGGGAAGGCAGGCATGGGACCTAACCCTTTGGGGCAGAGGTACAGCGGTGCTGGTGGATGGCACTGGGGTGCTGGTGGATAGCACAGCGGTGCTGGTGGATGGCACTGGGGTGCTGGTGGATGGCACAGCGGTGCTGGTCGACAGTATTGCCTCCTCACCATGCCTTCGTCTGGCGGGCGCACAATATTCCTCATCTGAGTCCGGCTGTGATTCGCTGCTTGAGACTGGATCGTAGGTCATATCAGACTCAGAGGAACCTGCAGGAGAGAACTCCCCATTGCTCTTGTCGGCCGCAAGAATATTGTAGGCCTCCTCAGCAGAAAAAAATCTTTTTGCCATTGTTGCAGCACTAATTGGCACTGATGACACGTATGCCACTAATGAGGTGACACTGATGGGCACTTATGACACCTGACACTGATGGGACTGATGTCAGGTGGAACTGATGACACATGACACTGATGGCACCGATGACACGTGACACTGATTAATGGCACTGACAGGTGACACTGATACGTGGCACTGATGACAGGTCAGGTGGCACTGATGACAGGTCAGGTGGAACTGATATGTGGCACTGATGACAGGTCAGGTGGCACTGGTGACACGTAACACTGATGGCACTGATGACAGATGGCACTGATGATGGGTCAGATGGCACTGATGACAGGTCAGGTGGCACTGATGACACTTTGATGTCACGTGGCACTGACAGGTGCCACTGATGATATGTGGCACTGACAGGTGGCACTGATGACAGATAGTGGCACTGTGATGGGCAGTATTTGGGCACAGTAGGAGAATCAAATCAGTAGTGTTTTCAAACTCACTGTAATACAGGCAGCACAGATCGCTCACTCTCTCCTCACACAGCTGTGTCTGTGTGTGGAGAGAAAGCCGGCAACGAGAGATGATCTCATATGTTTACATTTGAGATCATCTCTCATTGGACCCGCCGATCACTTGGTAAATGACCGCCTGTGATTGGCCATTTACCACAATCTGTGATTGGCTGTGTCCAAGGGACACAGCGATCACAGATCTTCCGGGCTGTGCACCTGCGATTGTGGGTGGGAAGCGGCAATTGAGATCCGCGTTGTAGCCGTCTTTCGGCTGTAGTGTGGATCTGCACTGGTTAAAGGCCCTTTTTCTGTATTGCTGTCTGCCTACTTCTATTTTTGTCTGCAGAGCCTGCCCATTTGTATTTGCCTAATGGTGTCCTGGCCCTAACCCTCTCTTCCCTGTTCCCATTTTTAAAAGTGACTGGCTCCCATCATTCCACCTTCACTACACCCGCTATGCCTGGTAACCTCTGACTCTGGGGGTCACCACCAGGCAGGCAGTCTGGAGGTCGGGGAGAACGCTACACCTCCACAGCAGAGAGGTGTTTAGGAATAGAGAAGGTTGAATTTTAGCAGAGTAATGTGTCCTGCCATTTCTTTGAAAGTCTATTCACCTTAAAACCCCACAAACCTCTGTTCTTTCTCCCCCTTAGTCTGGATGAGGTATTCGTTATACCATTTAGGATGTCACCTGGCATTGTGGTATTTGTGGTCCTGGTGTCATCTGGATGGTCAGTAAAAGCCCCCCTGTATGGAGGAATGAAGATAAAGGGTTTCCTGACTGTCTATGAGAAGGGCCGACAATAAATGAGATGTTCTGACGCTCCCCTCACAGCCCCTCTGCCTGGGCGCGGTCACGTGACTGTGACGTTTCTTCGGGCCTCTCTGCACAACGTCTCCGCTCCTCCGGGAGATGCAGATAGAACGGCGCCGCTGACTGAGAACGGCGATACCGGAGCTGCCCGCTGTGTGACCCCGGTATTGTCCCCTCCCTCGGCATGCTGCTGTGCTGGCAGGGAAGATGACGGGCCGCTGCTGAGGCTGAGAAGAATGCGAGCAGAGCGGAGCGGCATCCCGGGGGCAGAGCGGAGAGCCCAGCACTAGCCGTACGATGTTCCCTCACCCCCTCTACCAGCTCCCTGAGCACTGCCAGATGGGCACCTATAGCAGCGGCTCCCCCACCCTGAGACGGATCCCCTCTCACCCCCTATCCCGGCCCCGGGCCCCCAGCACCCTTCTGCCCTCCATGCTGATGTTTGGGGTGATCTTGGCCTCCTGTGGGTTACTGCTGATGATTGAGAGGGGCATCCTGGCCAATGTGAAGACCCCTCCCCCCCGGGGGGACCTGGCATGGCGCTTGCACAGCCCGGGTGAGGTACACCGGGGAGAGGACTTAGATTATGAAATCCTGCGGGACATCCGCAACCGGACGATGAGCAGCGTCTGCGGCCAGAAGAACATGCCCCACAGTCCCTGGGATCTTCCCCCGGGCCAGCGCCGGACCCTGCTCAGACACATCATCGTCAATGACAAGTACAAGTTCCTCTATTGCTATGTGCCCAAGGTGGCCTGCTCCAACTGGAAGAGGGTTCTCAAGGTGCTGGACGGCAACCTGGAGAACGTGGACGTCAAGCTGAAGATGGACCACAAGAGTGACCTGACCTTCCTGTCTGATCTCTCGGCGGACGAGGTCACCTACCGCCTGCGCCATTACTACAAGTTCTTGTTTGTCCGGGAGCCCATGGAGAGGCTTCTGTCCGCCTATCGCAATAAGTTTGGGGAAATTAAAGAATACCAGCAGAAGTACGGCATGGAGATCGTCAGGAGGTACCGGGAGAAACCGGGCACATCCCAGGGAGAGGACGTCACCTTCTCCGAGTTCCTCCACTACCTGCTGGACGAGGACGTTGAGAAGATGAATGAGCACTGGATGCCAATCTATAACCTGTGTCAGCCCTGTGCTGTCACCTATGACTTCATAGGATCTTATGAGAGGCTGAGGGAGGATGCAAACACAGTTCTGGAGGCCATCAGTGCCCCACCATACATCCAGTTCCCTGAGAGACAGGCCTGGTACAAGCCTGTCACTAAAGAGACATTACATTACTTCCTATGCAATACCCCAAGGGGTCTGATCCAAGAGCTCTTACCCAAGTACATTCTAGATTTCTCTTTGTTCGCCTATTCCCTTCCCAATATTACCAGTGAATATTGTAGAAACTAAAGTTGGCCACAAGTAGCCTGCGCTAAAGGGAACCATTTGAACATATTCTTCCATCTACTCTACACAGGTTGGATGGACAACTCTGCCGCTGCAGCAATTGTATTTTGGCAGTTGGCCCCACAATACCCAAACAGTGCCTTGTATCTGATTGGATGCAAATGCTTTTCAGGAGATTTTTTTTACCCAGCTCCTTCAGTTTTACAGTAGTGGAACACCTGGGGGCGGGGGAAGGGGGGGGTCGTGAGGGTGGTGTCCAACAGGGCCACCCTCTTAGCAAGCAAGGTTCAGGTGGTTCATGAGGAATAACCAAAATTTGCTCTGTGTATGGCCAACTTAAAGTGGAGCTCCATCCAAAAGGGGAAGCTCCGTCGATTGTTTGCCTCCTCGACCCCTCTGCTGCCTCATTTGGCACTTTCTTGGGGGGGGGGGGCAGGTACCCACTTCCAACTTAGTTTGCCGCAGCAAAGTGAGCCGGGAAGTTCGGCCCCCCACCTTCCCCCTGCAGCTGACCCATTAACAGAGCGCAGCGCGATCCGCGCATGTGCAGTAGGAAACAGTCATTGAAGCCGAAAAGCTTCACTGCCGGTTTCCCTTAGCCAAAATGGAGGTGCCACCCGAGAGCTGATTCAAGAATCTGCAAGGGTGAGGACACCACTGGATACCTGGACAGGTAAGTGAAAGTAAAAGTCAGCAGCTGCAGTATTTTTTGGTGGAACTCTTCTTTAAGGTTTTATACTGGTATATTTAAAGCTCAACTGAACTATCGCTTTATGCTGGGTTCACACTATGCAGTTGCGGGACTGCATGTAATCGCACACTTTCCCGCACCCATACCAAAAATGTGCTGCTGGTAACAAACGTATGGGGTGCCATTAATTCTTAATGGCACCCCCACGCACTGGATACCATAGCATGTTTTCCTGTGCCGTGAACCGCATAGCAGTATGAGGTTTCCTTGCAACTGAAAATTTGGAAAAGGTACAGGGACCATTTCCCTGCTTTTTTCCATAGGTATAGCAGCCCATCCAAATGAATGGCTGCTGTGCGTGCCGAGAAAGCGGCATAGACTTAAATCTAAACTCCAGGCAGTTTTTTTTCATTACTATAAATGTCATTTCTTTTTAGAAATTTCTTTGTGTTTTGAAATGTAGGTGTATGTAATGATGTCACTGCTCAATGTAATTGGACAACCCAGAAGTCTCAGTCTGACCTGCCCATTATCATTGCATCAATGAAAGGCATTGCCTTCTGTACATCAAACTATGCAATGATGGTGGGTGGGTCAGACTGGGATCCTGGCCGGCTCTCTGTCATTGCGTTATTTGACTATGAATATCACCACCCTAGACTAGTTGGCAACCTGTTCTGTCAGAATAGCGAACCCGTCAGATTAGGTAGCTGGATGTGGTAAGATGTCCGCTGTTGCCTTCTGACTGCAGGTGTCAGTTTAGCAAACCTGGTAGCGGTGGAAGCCTATAACAGCTGATGGAACGGCACTTCTGTTACCTAATCTAAAATGTTCACTATTCTGACAGAACACCACCTGTCCACTTTCACTACAATGAACAACTACAATTGCCATTGCATGATGGGAATTGTAGCTTCTATAAGCGCTGCCACACAGGGGTTGTGAGATACCAGCCTCCATAAACCCTTATCTGGGTTGCTGGCTGTAGCTGTGTTTTTATTAATGGGAATGATGTTGCACAGTTTTTTAAGGTATATGTAAATGGTTTACGTTTTGTTGCAAATGATTAGGAATTTTCTAATACACATATCTAATGGCACTTATGGAGCAAGTTTACTTGTATCTAGGAATTTAGCATGAAATCAGCTAAATATATTCCAGCTCAATCGTAACAAAAATGCACTTAATGACTTACGATTTGTTTTCATTCTGAAGCAGCTATAGCCTGGGTAGAAAGGTCTGTTCCTTGCCAAAATGCTGTGCAGTGGGACCTTTGCTCTCTATAGGTAACCAGTGGTCTCACAGCAGACGTCTGATGTCCCCCTGCTGAATTAGAGCCAGAGCGGGGAGCACAAGGTTTAGCTGATTAGAGCTATAGGTCTTACTCAGCAGGGAGCATATTGAACCTCTGCAGAGAGACCACTGTTTTTCCACACAGGGGTAAAGGTCAGATTCTGCTGCTGGTGGCAGGGAACAGGCTTTTCTATCCAGGAAATTACTGCTTAATAAAGTTGATGTAAACCCGAAAAAACATTTTAATTATTAGTTCTACCTTTTACAGTAGAGGATGTCATGTCATCTGTGCCCAGTCTTGCCACAAAGAGCTAATCCAGCTCTGAGCAATCCCTTTTTTCAGTAGGAAAAAAACAAACACAGAAATATGTGACTTGCTCTTCCCCCATGTTGTGACTGACAGCTAATCTCCTGATCTCATGCACCAGCATACAGAGCTTCACATCCCCCCTCTCCAGCTCTCACAGGATTGGCGGCTCCACAGCTCAGCATGATTGGGCATGCTGAAGTCATGTGGTGACTTTCCTGAGTTTTGACAGGGTGTTTCTCAAAACTCAGGAATAGGAGAGTATGAGAGTGTAGAGGTGGGTGGGGAGTCTTGTGACATCACGACTCCACCCGCCGAGCTCCACAAAGAGACCCACTCACTGATTCCAGAGATTTGTGGGGCTTCTACCGGTGAAGGGGTGACATTTGCAAGGTAGGGATACATACAGGAGGCTTGCATGTATATATACGTTAATACTGTGTCATTCGTTTATACTGGGTGAGTGGTGGGTTTACAACCATAAGTCCTCGTTCACATTGACTGCGGTTTTGAAACTGTGTTACTTCTGAAATCGTACAATTTTAAAGCCACATGTCAGAATGACTTCGGATGCGGCTTGGGCAGATGTCTATGCAAGTCACACCCGAAATAACCAAAAGTAGTGCAGGAACTACTTTTTCAAATTGATACGGCACTGCAAAGTCTTTTGTTTTGATGCAACTGGAATGTATTTAGCAGATTTAGGCTAAAAGTTCAATTAAGCTTTGATTAAGGCCTCATGCACACAGGACATTTTTTGAATATTTTACAGCAGCTGTTTTTAGCTGCAGATGTTTTTTTCTACAGTCAATAAACCCTCCATCATGTTATCCCATGTGTTCATGCACACACAGGCTGTTATCAACTGTTTTTAGCAGTGACATTTTTGAGCTGTGAAAAAAAAAACTCCAAGACCAGTGGGTTCTGAGAGACGTTTTCAGCTGTAAAACGCGACTAAACGTCGATTCCCAAGGTTTTTGGACGTTTTAGATCAATTGAGAAAAAAAAAAAAAAACTCTGGCCCTTTAAAAACACAAAACAACGCAGATAATATAACGCTGGTAAAAGCTGAAAAAAATCACTGATAAGCGTTTTTAGGATGTTTTTTTACCGTCCTGTGTGCATGAAGCCTTAGGCTTCATGCACACAGGACTTTAAAAAAATGTCCAAAAAACGTCAGTAGCTTATCAGTGATTTTTTTCAGCTTTTACCAGCGTTATATTACCACAGTTTTTTTGCGTTTTCATTTTTTTTTGCGTTTTTAAAGGGCCAGCGTTTGTTTTCCAATTGATCTAAAACATCCAAAAACGTTGGGGAGCGATCTCTCAGAACCTTCTGGTCTTGGGTTTTTTTTACAGCTCAAAAACTTCACTGCTAAAAACAGCTAACAGCCTATGTGTGCATGAACACATGGGATAACATGGAGGGTTTATTAACTGTAGAACAAAACATCTGCAGCTAAAAACAGCTGCTGTAAGGGCCAGTTCACACCACATGCAGTCCAGTACGTTTTTATTCTGCATCAAAAATGCATGGAAAGTAGGTTATATGGTTTCCAATGGCATAGTTCACACCAGTGCAGTCAGTTCCAGCTCCAGAAAAAAAGTAGAACATGCTGCATTTTTCATGCACTGAACTGTACTGGAACGTGGTAAAATGCATCAAAAATGAACTGGAATGCACCTACATGCGCCAAAAATGCACTGGAATGCACCTACATGCACCAAAAACGCACTGGAATGCACATACATGCACCAAAAATGCACTGGAATGCACATGTCCTAAGAAAAAAAGGGGGAAAAAACTGCACTGGACTGCATCAAAAACGCCCCGGAACGGACCGGAAAAGCGGCAAAAAAGCGCATGCAGAAAAGCATCCGGAACGCATCCGGACTGCGTTTCTATGGTGTGAACTGGCCCTAAAACAGTCATAAATGTCTTGTGTGCATGAGGCCTTAATCAAAGCTTTAAAGTGCATTTAAAGCCCAAACTTTTTGTTTGCTTTGGATAGATTGATGAGAGATTAGAACCCTTGTCTGGTTTTTACAGCTGTCTGTATCATTACTGGGTACATGTATTTACGCTTTCCTTTCAGAACGACCTCTGTCACCAGGAAAACTGGGTTAATTTACACCATGACAGTCCCCTGCGTGCATTTAACACATGCACTTTATGTTACACATTAACATGACCCATTAATGAGAATGGGCTGCCAACGCACCCAAGCAGATCAACAACTAGACCTGCTGCAAATTTGGTCAGTATATTGCAATGAAGGTGTGTTGAGATGGCATGCGCAAATTACTACAACACACTATTATGAATAGGCTCTGAAAGTGAGAGAAAATCCAAAAGTTGTCAGCTGGCTAAGGTTGGCCATGCACTGTGCAATCTCCTTGATTTACCATAACTATGTAAAATGGGGACAAACCAATTTGTATCAAATCAGCCAGGCCCGTCCACAACATAGTTGATGGTAGATCTAAAGGAGATTGTATAATCAGATTGTGTAGTGCACGACCAGTTTAATATTTCATCACTTTTACTATGTCATCATCAGTGGTTCTCAACCTTAGTAAGTCTGGGGCCTGGGAAATTCTTCCAACTCTTTCCATGCCCCAACAGTAAAAGAAAAGTTTATACTCTATAAAAGTTTGGGAATGCAAACTATTTTTAAAAAATATATTCAATTGGGAGCAATCAGTCAAAAATATGAGTTACTGTATTTTAAATAGGCACAGTGACAAAATTGATTTAAGTCTATTTAAAGCTTTATATTGCAATAAAATAAATGATTAGGAGTTTTCTAATGCACATATCTAATGGCACTTATGGAGCAAGTTTACTTGTATCTAGGAGTTTAGCATGAAATCAGCTAAATATATTCCAGGTAAATCATAGCAAAAATGTGTTCAATGACTTAGTATGTTGCATGTGTAATGCATGTATATTGTTGGACCACCAAAAAAGGGCCACGATGCATTGTATGAAAGACAGTCATAATGGAACACCTTTTAAAAGGCATAGTTTACTTTTGTGTAAAAAATAATAAATGCACATATTTGCAAGTAAAAAATCTGCATTTATTATTTTTTTCTTAGTAGCCTGAAGAGTATGGAGCCCATGATCAGTGGTTCGCTGGTGCAATGTCAGGCTCCTGCAGACAATTTGTACAGCTCTCTGTCAGTACCTCTGTACAGACATACAGTTGCTGAGTTGCAGGAAGTATCATTGGACTATGAGGGTGCTGATCAAGCATGTTTGCAGTCCATTTTGAACTGTACTGAATTGAACTTTTGAAGTGTGTCTGCAATGGTGGAAGAAGGGGCTTGTAGTTTATTGATTCATAGATCACTATGAATGAATGACACGCTGTGCGGGCAGAACTCTGCACAGCCGTTATGATTTTTAATGTGACAGCAGCTCTGGGGAAGAGGAACCTGTTACAAGGGGGGACTTATGGGGTGAAGGGGATTGGCAATTAGCAACATATTGCATGTTACACGCTAAATACAGGTGTAACATGTTGCTAAATATGAACTTTAAGCTCTGCACCAGTGCAGCCCCAACACTTCCAGAGGGCTGCGCAATGACAGCATGTTTACGTGTATTAAGACTCAAGTCATCGAGTTTGGAAACCCTTCTAAAAATAATTGGTCTGAAATGCATCCTGCTACATTTTTTGCAGTGTATCACAATGCACATGGAAAAGTAATATAAGCTTGATCGTTGGTGTCAGTGACAGGATTTATAACCCCTAGCATTGGTGTCAGTAGATGCAATAATAACACATCAGCATTGGTGTCAATAGATGCAATAATAACACATCAGCATTGGTGTCAGTGGCCACAATAAAGTGTTGTCAAAGGCTGCAATAATCACCCCCCAGCATTGGTGTGACTGGCAGTACTAGTAACCCCCCACAGACCCCACCCCCCAACATTGGTGATCACTGAAAGTGCTGTTAACTAAGGATGGGCTCGGGCTTGTTTGGAACCGAACCTGCCCAAGCCCGCCAGGAAGTGAACCCTGCATTGCGCTAATCACAGGCAATGAGTAATTTCCCCGATGCACGGCTGCAGCGATCAGGGAATTGTCTCACTGCCTGTGATTAGCGCAGTGCGGGGTTCACTTCCTGGTGGGCTCGGGCACGTTCGGTTCAAACAAGCCCGAGCCCAGCCTTACTGTTAACCTCCTCTTGCACTAATGGTTTTTTGCAGGATTATTTATTCCCCCCTATACTAGTGGTCAGTGTTAGTTTTATTTAACCCCTGCCGATTGGTGAAAGTATTATGTAACAACCCCCCCCCCCTTATTGGTGGGCAGTTGGAGTAATATTTAACCCTTTTGCTACCAGAGCAATTATTATTATTATTTTTTTTGTTAACATGTTTAAAAAAAAATTAGGCCTGAAGATTATATAAACCCCCTCCCAAACATTTTTTTCTGAAAACAGCCACCCTAGAGCAGGGGTGTCAAACTAAATTTAATTGTGGGCTGCATTATGGTTGCCCTCAAAGGGGCAGTGTTATCTGTAAGACTGAATCCACTACCCCCACCACCTCCACTGAACCACATTGAATGGTGGATTTGGCCAAATTGCAGTGGTAGGATCTTTAAAGGAGCAATAAATACCAGCAATGTGTTACGTACGGAGTTCAGGAATGCGCTATGTGTACAGAGTGCAGTTTCAGGGGTGCCCCCCCACCGAATGCTTCCTTGCATCTCACCTACCCAGCCCAGCTCTAGTACCTCCCAAGCAGTGTAGGTGGCTCCGCCTCTCTCTCTCACTTGCAGGGAGATCATTGGTTGGTATCTGTGCACCTGAAGACAGATGGGGGATCACAGTGCAGCTTACCATATGATGCCCCATCCCACACTGCACCTGCATCTCCCTTGTCCCCATCGTGAGTGCAGGGCAGGCAGGGATCTGTAAGAGCCACCCGAGAGGAAAGCTGTCCTTGCCCAGTGGTGAGCAGAGGGTGAGAGGCGGAGGTGGCAAAACAGAGTTCTGCCAGGTTCCGGATGAAGAAAAAGCCCTGGGTGCGAGGGGTGCATGCAATGTCCTGGCGGACCGAATTCAACCCGCGGGCTTTGTGTTTGACACGTGCCTTAGAGAATAAAGTTGTGGTAGTTCAATTTTTTTTTCTGTCTCTTGATATTAGTGCAACGTTTTAGGAAACGAAAAATTATAGTATTAAATACAGTAAGTCCCCTACATACGAGCATTCAACTTTGAAAGATGCGAACATGTGTTTGCATGTCCAATCCTGTAAAGCTGGGTACACACACTCAGTCTTTAGTTCAACTCAGCGGGCTGAATGAAAAAAAAAAACTGGGTCACCCGTAACCCCCCCCGGGGGTCTTGCGGTCGGTCAGTCATCCAGCCCCTCACTCACCCCACCTAGGTTGCGGGCAGCGGCTTCTATCATGTCTCCTCCTCTTCTGCATCACAGCGGTTTCTGCCACGCATCTCCTTCCTCCTCCTCCTAGGCAGACCTGTCCTTTCAGCCAATCGGGTGACAGGTCTCAGGACCCGCTTCCTATTGTCACACAACTGGGTGGGCTCGGAGCTCAGTGCTCTGCTCCCCGAGCCCGCCCTTTTTTGAAGCCTATTAGAGCCTCTGGCTCTAATCGTGTGCTTCAAACCCCCCCCATTGAAATGCATGCGCCAGCGCCCTGCATATGGATTAGGAAGGGGGGCCGCGTCAGCGTGCCCCCAATGGACGGGCCGCCACTGATGTGTAGTGCATTCAAAGTTTTTGTGCGTAGATGTCCCCAACGTGTGCATCTATGTTGGTGTGTGTGTGTGTTTAAGTGTTAATTTTTTACACTTTTTAAAAAATATTTTTTTACTAACTTACTAACTCTTTTTCATCACATGGGGACAAAAAGTCCCCATGTGATGCATTTTTTTGGTGAAAAGTTCTCTTTAATGAGAAATCAGGGGTCTAAAAGCTTTTACTGGGGTGTGTGGAAGCGATCTGGCGGCTCCACAGCCGCTGTGAGCGTGTGCAAACCCCCCTGCTGCCACCGACGTACCTACTACTTCAGTGGCAGTAAAAGGGTTAGCCCGTACATTGGTG